>JAKJXD010000013.1:0-268294 GCA_022985055.1 Beauveria pseudobassiana | reverse complement strand
CTGCCCTAACCTAACCCTTAACCCCTAACCCCTAACCACTTAACCTAACCCTTAACCACAACGCCAACCCTTAACCTAACCCTTAACTAACCTAACCCTCGCTTATCTAAGTGACTTACTTATTAACTATATTGCTTACTAAGGAATGATTATAATAAAACTAATAAAAGAGAAGGTAGTAATAATTCTATTATTATATTTAATTTTAAAAATTATCTTATAACTAAAGTCCTTTAAGTATTATAACCCTTATAAGATTATTATTATTACTTAATATCTAAGATATTAAGCTACTTATAGTATAATAACTAATTATATTATTTCTTTTTATAATCTAATAATAAACATTATAAATAGCTAGTAATTAGTCTTTTTAGTTTTATCTAATCTATTAGTAATAATTAAAAGTATAATAGTTACTAGAATATCTTATAAAAGAGATATAAGTTAATATCTAATATATAATAAAAAGTAAAGGGTTATATTAATTACTTATTATAAGTAAATAATAAAAAGACTGGAATAATTAAGGTTACTATTAAACTAAAGTTATTAAAAGAAATTTCTTATAAGAAGTATATAATAATAATAAAACTATTAAATATAATATTTTTTTAATGTTAAGTTATTTTAATAATATATAAGCTTTATAATTATCTTATAAAGCTATTTTAAGTATATTTAGAATTATAGATAACCTTAAAAGGTTATGTATTTAATATATAAAATAAAATATAAATACAATAGGCTTATTACTTTATTATAATTTAAAAGGAACTTATAAGGCTTTATATAAAATAACTTTGGTAATTAATATAAAAAGAATTAAGATATATAAATATTAAGGTATAAAGAGGTAATATATAACCTAATATAATATAAATATAAAATAAATAAACTAATAGGATGACATATTATATAAAAATATAATAATAAATTACTGAACTATTTATCTTTTATTTTATATTATATTAGCTATAAAAGGAGCTAAATAGTAGGGTTTAGATGAGTACTAATAAAATAACCGTGTACTTACTGTGACTGAACGACGCTGGTGAATCGGACAGCCTGTACGGCAGACGAATGCAGCCGACCTAATTATAATAAAACATTTTGTTTTGTTAATGTCTCCTCATTTTCACCGGTGCTCTTTTGCTACACTCACTATTTCTTATTTTCATTTATGATTTTATCTGCCTGTTACTCTGGTCCCGGCTTCTTTTGACAAAGTGTGTACCACAAGAGGCGGTATTCGAGGTTTTTACATGTGTTGTCTAGTAAGCAATGCCACTATAGATCCTTAAATCATACATATAAAAGGAGACAAAACTTGGTCACTGCTTAGTCTCTGCACAAATCCACCTTGCATTATCTAAATTATACGTCAGTTGGCTCTGTTTCATTATTTTTCGACGTACAGTCTAACTTGCTTACGTCCAACAGGTAAGTGCGCATCTGTCCTCTGGCACGCACCCAGCGCAGCTCTTGATAACAAAGTCCTCCGCCAACAGCCCATCCGTCGAAGCAACGCGTGGAAACTCTACGTATCATTCTCTAACCATGGCTCTCTTATGGTACACGGTCACTACTCTGTTTGCCCTTGCTGCGGTTCACCGCCTGTTCCAGTTCCATACTGTCCACTCGCTCTTCGTCTCTGCGCCTCACGAACGGGCCGCCACCAGACCAGGTTTGAGAATCTGGAGCGTTTTTATCCCAAGCCAGGCACTTCCCGCCTCCAAATGGCCACGACATCACGTTTGAATTTGGGAAGACAGGGAACGATATCCTCGTCCATGTCCCCGACGGAAGCTACTGGGGCACGCCTACAGTACGTCACCATGCGCAGGAATGTGCAGAGATTTACATAGTGAGTGGCGAATGGTCCGTCGGACGATTTATGGCCGTGGCACCCATAAGGGGGTCCCGTCAGAGCAGCCTAATTGCTGGCAAGGCATTTATGAGTTCGGCCCCCGCGGCTGCCCAATGGGCCCTCTGAAATACGACGTTCTGGTTCAGAGGAAGCACAGCAGCTGGACCATATGATTGTGAGTGCAGTTCAGGATGCACAACTTTGGCCTGATTTGTGTTCTACACCGCTTTGTATCCGCCTTATCTACGCTGCCTCCAACGCCCTCTCTCCACGCGCTGCCGACACGCTCGCCCGTCGCATTCTTTGAGTTCAGATTCGTACCATGTTTTCTGTCATGATACTTGGGAATATCGTGGAAGATGTATGATCTTCCGCATTTTTTGGCCTTTTTGAACGAACCGGACTGGGTCCGTAGGTTTGAGTTGTGGAGGAAGAGTATACATCGAGACAATTTCTACGCCTCAATTATTGGCTTGGGTATGCATTTCTGGGAATGAAACCTGAATATTCTGGATATAAGATGACTGCTTTTAAGAATTGAATATTCATTGTTATTCCGCAATGAGTAATACTCCTCAAAATCCCGAGTGGTTTAGACAAGTGGGCAGAACGCCCGGTTGGCGCTCCGTGCAAGTCTCGCTGCATTAGCTTTCTATTTTATGCAGATTGATAGTATAGCCGGGATCAATGGCCTGGCTCTTTGTAGAAAAAGAAAAAAAAAAAAGAAGTCGCGCATACGGTATGCCTGTTATATGACAGCGCGGATGAAACAGGAAGAGGAGAGGGAGTGGGAAAGGCGGGCGGGGATTGCTGTATAAGCGATCTAGTTCAGCACTTCAACTGTTTGGTGTGGCATCTCTAGACTTTATCAAAGCCTTCTTCTCTGATTCGGAAAATCGGCATGTTTATTTCACGACAGCTGCTTTTCTCTTACGTGGTGGCTTTAGCTTGCTGCCCAAAGCCTAGCGAAATGACCCACCGCGGGCCTCTATCTATGCTCGATGCTGAATTTTACAAACCAACTGAAGAGGACATGGCAAGGTTCACGCGAAGTTTATTTCTTCGTTGAAAGGAATGGGAGCTGGCTCTATGCCTCCCGTACTCACCCAAAGTTGTTTCCTTTGTAGATGCCAGTTCCCGATCTTTCCCAAACAGAGATCTTGTCGACGAAGCAATCAAGCAACAGGGCGAGTACAACCTTTGGCGCGTTGCTAATCCTCGACGGGGCGACGAAAGGAAGCCCACTGCAGCCAGGTTCGAAGGGACGCTGGAGGCCCACCATCTCCGCCGCGGCTCACATCTGAGCTCCTTAAAGCTTTGAAGCTCACCAATGACGTCGATACGCAGGACCTCCACAATAATGGTACCTTGCAGCGATACCAAAGCAGGCCAAGATTCGAATTCAAGATCTGCGCCCTCCCGTGGGAAGCTTAGCCGGATCGGCTTCCTGAGAAAGAAGACCGATCGCTGGGAAAACAGTGACTAGATGGCAGATCAAGATCACAGCCTCTCTCAGCAGCCATTCCATTCTAAAGACAGCTATAAGGTACCTATAAAAACTGTTTCTCAAATTACATAACCCTTTTTACTGATCGTGAGCTAGGTCTGGCGTAACGTTAAAGACTATGGCGCTGTCGGGGATGGAGTCACTGACGACACGGACGCCATACAGAGGCAATATCCGATGGTAACCGCTGTGGCAAGGGCTATCCTGAGTCATCTGTCAGCGGGCAATAGTTTATTTTCCCAGTGGTGAGTTTTGAACGCATGCTGTCCTGCAGAACATACCGCTAACCATATACTAGGTGTCTATCGTGTTGACCGCTCAATTGTGCTGTATTACAACACGCAAATTGTCGGCGGCGTAAAAGGCACAATTGCTACGATTCAATCTGCTAGGAATTTTATTGGGCTTGGTGTCTTCACGACAGATGTCTACCTTCCCGATGGCCATTCTGAATGGTATCTCAACACAGTATGTCGAAACCGCATGGATAAGTGATGCCGCTTTTAACGCCGCGCCCCCCAGAGCAATTTCTATCAGGTATTCGGGGATTGCAAATCGATGTCCGCTTGACCAGGCAGAAGGGCATGGTAGGTATTCATTGGCAAGTGGCGCAAGCGACCACCATCGAGGAAACCAGCGTGATGATGTTGAATGCTTCCTCGACGACTTAAATTGGCATTTGTACGTATAAAGACTTGCAACTGGCTTTTAAAAAATCATAAACGCTAATTTTTATAGTTGCGGAAAATGGCAGTGGAGGTTGGATGGGAGACATTACGATTAGCAACGGCGAATATGGTATCCTGGCTGGAAGTCAGCAGTATTCGGCGTCCCGAATCAATATTATCGGTTCCTAAAAATGTATCGGTCTAATATGGAACTAGGTCTGGGTGAGCATATTATCTCCTGTACTCGCATTTATTCTCTAGGTTTTGTGCTAACTATTATATAGTCGTGGTCGCATCTTCGCCTAGAAGGTTGTAAAGTCGGCATTGACCTCACTGCGGCCGGCTCTGATTCGAAATCTCCTGTTGGCTAGCTTTCCGTCGTCGACTCGCCATTATAAACCGCAATACTGCCATCAGAACATACCCTTTACCTTAACACAGGAAGGAGCAAGGCTCAACTATTATCACACTAAGTCACTCCCAGATTTACAAATCCGCTACATTCATCGGATTTCCAGATGGGGCTTCAATCTCAAAAATGTCGACGACTGGAAAATCAATTACTGGCAATTCGGCAATGATTTCAAGCAAGGAGGCGTTGCTCACGGAGAATCAATGCCCGCTGAAAACCGGCCAGCAAGCCTCTTAGATAGCAATGGCAATTGGTTCAGTACCGGGTATGTTCTCCGCTGCTTTTTCGGTCTCAACTCAGGCTAATCTCAGGAGCCAGAAAGCCTGTTTTTTACAATCGCAGCACAGACCAGGTCGTCAATGCAAGACTTCATGCTGCAAAGTACAGGCTAGGCTGCAGTTGCGGTGTTTACTTTCGCGGCTAACTGTAGTCCTTTTAGGCGATGGCAAAACAGATGACACGGTCGCTCTTCAATCCCTGTTCCAATATGCCGCGGAGAACAATCTTTGCTCTATTTCCAGGTAATCGTCCATTGTTACCTCTCATCCGTTTTGAGCTAACTGGGAAACAGCCGGCGTCTACATAATTTCAAGCCCCTACTTGTACTGTGCTCAGCTGTGTCAAGTCACAATGGGCTTTTGCGCTAACACTTTGAGGTAGATCCTGTCTAATACTCGCATCCGAGGCGAGGTCTGGTCTCAATTTATGGCTGTAGGCGACAAATTCTCCGACGCTAAGCATCCCAGGCCCATGCTCACAGTCGGCTAAGGAGAGAAAATGGCTTGGTGCAGATGGAGAATCTGTTGTTTACATCCCGAGGATCGTTGCCCGGCTTAGCCTTGGTGCAATGGAATCTCTAATCGACTAAGCAGGGTGATGTAGGCATGTGGGGTAAATGGCGCCTCGCATTGAACATGTCGGCGAATCTACTTTGCTAATTGTGCAAACAGATTGTCATTTCCGAGTGGGCGGCGCCACTGGTACCGATTTGCGCAAGGCGGATTGTCCCAAGCTCTCTGGCAGCGTGAACAGTAAATGCATTGCAGGTGCCGTCATGCTTTTGAAAACGGAGAAGGGTAGCGGGTATATCTCCTTCAAAGATGATGGGAACCTGACGAAGCTGACCGTTTGTCTGATAGATATTTTGAGAACATGGGCGTGGGTAGCCGGTAAGTCGCTTTTCATACATTACTTTTCTGCTCTGAAATATTGCTGACCAAGGTAGATCATGATCTCGACGACCCTGCGGGTGACGATTCAAACCAAATCAATGTTTATTTTGGCAGAGGTCAGCTGTTTCTCATTTTGATCTGAGGCTTGATTTTAATTTTCTCTTCCAGGCATTCTAATTTGGGGCGATGGGCCGACATGGTGGCGTGGCACCGCGTCGGAGCACAGCGTCATGTACCAGTATAACATTGTCGGCGCCTCTAACGTATATATGAGTATTATTCAAACAGAGTCCCCTTGTAAGTCGAACAATCCTGTGCCACACTTTCTCCTCTGATTAACGGTCCGCGCCGTTGCAAACTTTCAAGGAACTTCGTTCTGCAGGCCCCAGCTCCGTTTACCGTGGACAACTGGATTGGGGAGCCTTCTTTTGATACATGCGGTAGTGCAACTACAAACTGCAACGTCGCTTGGGCTCTTATTGTTCAAAATTCCGACGGCGTCTACATTGACGGCACTGGCCTTAATCTTGGTTCTAAAACTACAGTCAGGACTGTGTGGGGAAGAAGAATTGCCAGCAGCGCCTTGTCAATGTTTACAACCTGCCAATGTCTTCATCTCACATCTCGTCACCGTTGGGTCTGTTGAAGTGGTGACGCCTGGGATCAGCAACCAGTACAACCGCATCATCTATGCGGAGGACACGCTCGAAGCTACTGTTTACCCCTGGTGGACTGCGATTGCTAGTTATCTTGACAGCAACGACAAGAGGCCGTTACAAACAAGCCTTATCCCATCAGAGAGGGTTGGGTGTCGTTTGGCGATTCATACGCTGCGGGTATTGGCGCTGGCACTCTATGGGACGATACGAAGGGATGCTACCGTGGAACAGGCAGCTACCCTGGGCGATCTTGGACTACCTAGTTCGAGCAGTGCATCAAGGAGTCCCCAATGGCAGAATTTCGCATGTAGTGGAGAGACTGCTGATCAGTTTCACAAAGGAGAAGGCGCTTCGCAGCTTCGGGACTGGATACCTGTGACTTCTGATATTGCCACAGTCTCTTTTACAGGCAATGACTTTGGGTTCGGGGACATTGTCAGCCATTGCCTCATGGATATCCTAGAGGGTCTTACAAAGAGCAATGTGACACGGACATCGCGCACACCAAGATAAAATTGAACACCGACGGCAAGGTGGAAGGCCTTGTTCACGACATCCTGGATGATATCTTCAAAAGAAAGACGGCCATGGCCGCCTCATGGTCTATTGACTGGGTATCCGGAATTTTTTGACGCTTCTGAAAGCACTTGCGATGCCTCCTATTTTTCCAACTTGCTCATCTGGAGCGGTCGATACTTGACAAAAGAGCTGCGGCTCCAGCTGAACGACTTCTCCAGAAGCCTCAATCAGCAGGTTGAATTCGCCATCCGCCATTACACTCAATTCGATCCCTCTCTCAGGGTCAAATTCGTCGACATTGATACCGGTAGCAGGATTTACACAGGGCACCGTTTCTGTGAGCCGGGCGTCAAAGAAACGCTCGATACGGAGGCTGGTCAGAACACGGTCGCCTTCTTCTATCTAATGGCTGGGACGACATTCCGAATGAAGTTGGCTTTTCTATGCCACCAGCGAAAAACAAAAACGCGCCGGGCGGTTGGTCCATCTCCGTGCAGAGTTCAACGTGCAGCGATAGCGAGGACCCTGACGAGCCTCTCAGACCCATGCTTTGCTCCGCTGCAAAGGACATTGCCAACGGCACCTAACGATCAACAACCTTACAAATGCAGGAGGTCAAGGCGGCAGCTCGGTAGTGAAGAATTCGGACGGATCTGTGACAATTACTGATTATTCCGTTGCCTATATGAAAATGTTTCATCCTAAAACGCGGGCCAACTGGCACATTGCGCAGGCTATCCACGACGCTATGACTCTCAACCTCAATTGACAGGCTGCATCTGCACAACTCTATTCATTATCTCTTTCAGAAACCCAAATCACATTTCAATTGACAGGCTGCACTTGTGCAGTCCGATTTATTTCAGAAACACAAGTTATATTTATTTTCTGCTGGCTCCCTCGCAATTCACATGTGTCGTTGTCCCTGCTTCCGTTTTGATGCGCCCTGTTGCAAGCCTATATTATAATAGATAAGAAATGCCATCTATGGCCTTAACATCGCAACTAGGTGCTATATCCCTGCGTTACGTTGAGCCATTCCTGCTGCAGCTGATTATACATGTCCTTTAATTCTCGCACCCTCTCCAGCAACGTCTCCTTCTCCGTCCCATTCTCGACACCTCAACTAATCCCACAATCGACCTCCCACTGAAATACCTATTCTCCCTATTATACAGCTCCCGCTCTAACATCTCCTCTGCCGTATCATGTCTCTGCAATCTCGAAACACCTGCTCCAGTATGTCAATATCACCGCCAAATCCAAACAGATCCCTCGTCTCTTGATGCGTAAATAAATAATAAACTCACAACCCCGACCATGCAATTGCGCTCAGACACCGTACATGGTCTATGGGTGGAGAGAAAAATCGTATCGTTGGCAGGATCAGGGCGGCACTTTGGCTTCGGGAAAGTGACGGTGAAGAAGCGCTGGATGCAGTTGACTTCGCCGTGGAGAAGGGGCGAGACAGTGCCCATGTTGTTGGCGATGGTGAGGGAAGGGAGGGTGCCGCGGCGAGAGAATGGCGGCGCCAAAGAGGGTTTCCGAAGGATATGGCCTGCTTGGTGACGGGAACGATGGAGTCTTGGATGGTAGTAAGAAGAGTAAGGAGGAAGTCTGGTGATGGTTTCATGATGAGATTGGCAGATAGAGTGGGCGAAGAGATGGTCGTTGACGCCAACTGTCGGGGTGTAGAGAGCTATATACTACTCCGCTCGGACCGTTTCTGGTTCTTTCTTCAGCTGGGAAATCGAACCACGCTATTCAAACGGTGCCGACACAGGACATCCAACTCAGGACACGATCGTGCCTATAGAACCTATATGCAGCCATCTCAAGCAGCAAAAACAATTGTCTAGATCGGAGTTGAGTTCCAGCCTAAGTACAATGATATACTCGCCTACCTGGGCAGAGGCGGGTGTGGGTCGCGACCTACTTGCTCCTTCCGATTCACAAAACCTCCGGATGTGATTTGGCACAAACAATGGCAGAGCCTGTCCCGGCACATTGGTCCGCGCAATTACAGAAGCATTGTCCGTCCCAATGGCTTGCAAGAGCGAGTGGGCAGCGTCGAACAAGCGGTAGACTTATCGTTTGCTTGTCTCTGCAGCCGACAAACCGAACGAAAAGAGAATTTTCACTGTATTTACATGTACACGCACCCCTTGCATGACTACGGGCCCCTACGTAAACTGGATACGTCGTGGCAAGAGTCGAGAGTCGGCTCGTGTCGTTCTTTTTCACGGTAGACACACGAACTGCGCGAGCGCAGCAAAACGGTCAACGCCCAGATTTCCGACCGCCACGAAAGCGACGTGAAGATGCAGCAGCCAAAACCTGTGTTCGAGCGCCGCAGCCGCTGCGACGTCTTCGAGGAGGTTGTTGTCAACGCTATGGGCCACCTATCAGTCGAGGACAAGAGCTAGACAGCGCACAAAGCCCACCAGCGCGGCCTGGATATTGAAAAGGAGGACCAAGACCAAGATAGACGCCTCTCTGGGTGAGCGCTTATGCGGCCGTCACGCGACCGTGGGCCCGGGCAGTTGGAAGTTGCGTATAAAAACATGTCTCCGAACCCCAAATATCCAGCCGATTAGCATTGATCAATAGCCTCGCTAAACGCGGCAACCATGGCTCTTTGTAGTAGCCAGTCAGGTAGTAGCAGAGACAACGGTGGCAGTGCAGGCAATGGCAGTAGAGACATTAACAGCGCAAAGCTCAGGTGCAGTGAGCCAAGAGCCTTCTATCAAAGATATGTCGATGCAAGAGAGGCTTAGGCCAATACGCAGCCGCGTGTAATTACAATGCAGAATGCAAACAGGACTGCGAGACTGGACTAAGGAAGAGATGATGGCATATCTAGATTGGGACAAGGCAGAAGAAGATCGGGTGGAGGCGATTGTAGCGGCTGGGATGGAGGGCAACGCGCCGTCCAAAAGAAGAGGAATGCGTGAGATCTAGGAGGCTGCAGCAGCTGATTGTGCGGCACAGAGGCCTAATATTTTGGCAACTAGAGGACTGAAATCTATAATCTGAATATCACAAAATCCACTATGACTGCAATGTGGCTAATAAGGTCGCGCGAAATCTAGTCTGCAGGGCGCACAACTTTAAATGCGCGCCCGGTAACCCCTACATTCACTGCCGGATTGGCTTCCTTTGTTGGAGGCGGGACTGTTGACATCAATCCAATTGGTCGGCTGGCCTGACATGCCACAGCCAAAAAGCCACTAATGGACCGCCGATGGCAGCGGCTTGCGGTGCAGGCCGAAGGCTGGCACCACAAGAAAGGGAACAGCCAGGCAAATCCGACAGTGTCAATAAAAAGACGAAATCCTTTGGCCACTGTCAAGATACAATGGGCTGAGACAAGTCAGCAAAAAGAGGAGAAAGGGTTAAGTTAAACTCTGTTTCGTGGCTGAGTAGTCATTTCGACGGAATCTGTGCGATGCCATGGCGTAGGGTGGAGCGAAGAAGGCCGTATCGTAAGGCATAAAGCTCGCGCTCTTTTATATAGCCATGTCTTGTAGGCTTTCGAGACTCGGCGGACCAACGTCGACGTAGATACTTTACAAAACAAGAAAGGCGCCTGAGTTTTCAAGGTCGACACTGAAGCTAATAGTGCCACGGCTACCCGTGCGGATATGAAGCCACGTTATTTCCGTACGTACCACATATAGCACATACACCTGTTTAGTCAGAACCAGCCACGTTTTAAATAGTCTAATAGTACGAAAATTATAGATTTAATCCCTGTTGAGGCATTATTCCATTAGCTCTCCGGTTCTCAAAGGGACCACAGGCTTAACTCCGACTTTCCGGGAGAGAACCACCCAGCTTGCCACATAACATATGATTCGAAAGGACTCATCATCGGCAGCATCTCCAAATGCCAAGTCTAGGGCCTGAGCTACCGTATCATAGTTGATAAACCCGAGTTGCGAGATAGCTTCTTTGGTAAGCAAATCACTAAACATTAAGTGTAACCGCCCACCCTCGGCCATCTGTTTGGCGCCCAAAATGTCACCTGCGTCGGTTATAAAGCTCATCAGTGAGGTACGGCCGTCCAGCCTCACGAAGAATCCACTTTCCGTTAGGCAGTCAAACGCCGACGCAGAAGCTTCCCATCCGTATGACCGTTCTTTGGAGACTCGAGTTTGAGTTTCACCGACGGGGAGGCTGTTGACATACTCGGCCAGATGGTGATCCAAGAACGGTGTGCGCCCTTCCAGACTATTTGCCATCTCTGTCCTGTCTCCAAGGCAGGCCAAGAGGATATTGGGCAGTATGCTCTTGTTCCACATATACATGGCCGAGTGGCTTGGGTGCCATACAGCGCGCATCTTTTCACGCACTTCAGATGAGTGACTGAGGTTGAGGGTATTGCAGCTGTTCCAGTCCTCATCATATTGGTCGCGAATCCATGCCTCGTATACCGATTTGGGAGGCTGCCAACGTAGGATGCTGGCGGGCATTGATGAGCTATGGGCACTGTCACTGCGGTCGCCATTGCTGCCTGTAATGCCTAATGGCTGTGCTTGCGAGCGCCAAACCGCACTCGCCTTTGCATCGACGGTCAGGAAGAGTTTGCGGCGTAGCTCTTCTAGCGACGGCGAAACAAGCTCTGCAACTGTCGCATCCGGCTCTCGGAGGTACTCGGTTGCGAAGCTCGGGTAGCCACAGAAATGCTCATCGATCCTTCGCCTGTAAGAACGACCTTGACTCCGTGTTGGCGCGCAAACTTCGAAAGCGCAAACTTAGAGACGGCGTTAAGGTCGAAATGATGGTGCTCAGAATGAAGAACAGCGTCTTCAAAATTGTCTGCCAGACAGTCTTCATCAATGTAAAGCTTGTGGCACTTTATGCCGAGCCACGCAGCAGTGCGATCCGCAATATCTGTTCTTGTTTAGCTGCAATTCTTTCTGAGTATGCTGGTGACTCTTACCTGTTTCATTATAGCCAGATTCGTGCCCAAACTGCATACTGAAACACGAGATTTGCGTGTTCGTGGAAGAGCCTACTTGGATGTGCTTTTGTCGGGCAAGGTCAACCGCTATACCTGCGATGACTGAAGAATCGATGCCGCCAGACAAGTAGATACCAACCGGAACGTCTGCTCGCAAACGCTGCTCTACAGCATCTACGAGACGCTTGCGAACCTCCAGAACCATGTCGTCAATAGTTCTAGTCTCGGTGGTATTCTATCGCAATAAGTACAGAACATGCTGTCAGCCTGAAACAAGGCACGTACCTTATCTGGGTATTCTGCATCCCAATACTGATGAATTTCGATAGTTCCATCACGACGCATCTCCATCCAGTGGCCTGGCATCAGTTTCTTGACATTTTTGAATAGGGTTCGGTCGTCGATTAGCCAGTGACAGTCGCATATCGCACCCACATCCCATTCTGGCTCCCAGCCCATGGCCACAAACGCCTTTGCCTCGGAGGCTAGGGCAAGCTTGCCATCTATCATTGTCCAAAAGAGTGGTTTTATCCCGAATCGGTCGCGGGCAGCAATCATTGTACCGGGACTCTCTGTCTCGTCGATGATCACAAACGCAAATTCTCCACGCAAGTGCTGAAACATGGCCGGAGCCCCAAACACTTTATAGAGTCCAACGACGAGCTCACTGTCACTATCGCTTGTAAAGTTGTACCCGTGTTCTGTTTCGAGAATTGCCCTGAGTCTGCCATAGTCATATAACTCACCATTGATGACTGCATGGATTGTCTCCTCCTTGTCGTGCAATGGCTGCGACCCCTGGCTGAGAGATCATTGATTGCCAAGCGACAGTGAGCGAGGCCGGAGCCGGCGCCGTCACTGACCCAAACTGCCGAGCCGTCCGACCTCGATGTTGAATGGCGTCAACTCCACGCTGAAGTCGTTCTTGCAAGTCACCTGTTGCCCCTTTTAGCGTCATAGTGCAAGTCTTTACGAGCCGTTCGGTTTTACCAGAAAGCGTCTGGACATTTGCTGCAGCCTTGTTTCTGTTCTCCGAGACGGGACATCTCAGTGATAAGTCGCAAATACCCAGAAACCCACATGGTGATAAAGATTGAAGATAAACTAGAGCTTTGAACTGATTGCCACTTGAAGATTGAAGGCTAAACACAAAGTTACTTGATTGTGATTTAGGAGTCTCTTATATTACTACATCGCCCCAGTGCGACACCTGGCTCATTGCCTCCGCTTGCCCGTTTAGTTTAGTCCAAGTACGAAATGTATAGCTGGTCAAACAGATTCTACTCTCGAAAAAGTCTGTATTGTCTCGAGGCATTTAGGTTCTGATACTAGCTCATGCGCATGGAAGAATTCGGGGCATTCCTGAATCAAGCCTGTCAAGTCGACAGATTGTCGTTACACCGGTAGCTATATATATAACCTAACTATCGTAGACCTGACTAGCTAACTATACTAGGGTTTTACTAGTATTCTATGATAAGTTATATATATTATATTTTTATTTATTAGAAATAATAAAATAGGATATTTTTAGTTTTTCTTAAAAATCTTTTTAAATAATTATCTTTTCTTAAATTTAATATATTAAAGATTATTCTTAAATTATAATAATATATTTATTTTAATATAATTAAGAACGTAGAATATAGTTTATATAAGTAATAAAGTTAGTTAAGATATATATTAATATAGTAATATACTAATAAAATACTAGTATAATTAGCTAGTTAAGTCTCTAGTAGTTAGGTTATCTCTATCTATATTATTCTAAGTTCTAAGTTATAGTCCCCTCGTAAAATACTAGTATAGTTAGCTAGTTAGGTATATGTTAGTTAGGTTATTTCTGCCTGCGTTATACTATGTTCCGAGTCACGGTCTCCTAGCAAAACACTAGTTATAGTCAGCTAGTCAGGTCTCCAGTACACGTTACACCGAGTTCCGAGTCACGGTTCCCCGGCCCTATATCCTTGCGGTATGAAATAGCGAGTCATCGTGCCTACCCACCCCTATCTATAGGCGAGCGAATTTACCTCTTCAATCTTGACTGAGTTTTGAGCTTCAACGTGAATTTTGCCAATCATTTCCTCATTCGGACAGTCTTTGTGCCCTGTCTTGAGCACTTTCATCAAGCTACTGTCAAAGCCAATTCTACCGTGCCGTGCCCCCACCTTGAGGGGATTGTGACACCTTCTGGAGTTCCCCCGCAAGAGAGGGTGTTCATCAGCAAAACGCTCCATCAACAAAACGCTCCATCAACAAAACGATCCATCAGCAAAACGATCCATCTACAAAACGCGCCACTTTCGGTCATTCAGCCTTTAAAGGGCCACGTTTAGTAATCTATCTATCTATTTATATACTAGAAGACCTTAGGTGGGCCTATGCACCGTGCAAGACCAATACAACAACGCGCTTCTAATCCACTTCTGCAATGACGTGCGACGCTATGTTTGAGATAGCCCCCGCCGCCTCCCCTTGTCTCTTACCTTCTGTCTTGTTTCTGCTCAAGGGTCTGCTGTTCTCAGTTATGGCATTGACTCTGCGAAGCTGCTCATGGAACGAAGCTTTGTTCCAGAGTAGTAGAGTATCCAGATGCCAATAATCCCTATGACACTAAGACCGCCCAACACACTGACACCGCAGGCGACGCCCAAGTTGAAAACAATGGCTGTGCAAACAGCACACTACCACAGGCGAGGGCGCTGCGGAAGAAATCGTTGGCCGCAAAAAGGCTCGCAGCATAACGCGGGTAGCTGATAGGAATGTAGATGAAAAGACACTGAAACACAACAAAAACACTCGATCCGTATATTGTGATTCCAATCGTCGGCACAATCCAGTGTATGGATGATCGGGCGCTCCAAGCAAACAGGAATAGGCCAATCGTTGGTCCAAAGGAAGAACAGAGCCGGAACAAGCCGTCGTTCGGGAGTTGCAAAGTCACAGCCTCTCATCAGATAAAGCCATAAGATGCCAGACAATAACCCCAATAAGACAGGCGCAAAGTATGCAGAGAAACACCAACCCGAGCTGCCCCGAATTCATGCCGTATTGAACTGGGTATACCAAAGGAAAAACTTCGAAACTAAAAGGGTAAGCGTTAGCAGCAAAAGCCAGAACCGTCGAAATAAGTTCTTACATGAGTAGTATATGCCGTAGATGATAGAAGTATAGAGCTGAACAAATAAGACGGCTGGGTCTTTGATGGTGATTTCAATCGGCTTTATGAGTGCTCTCAACAATGTGCCAAGAAGCACAGGTTTCCCCTCACTGGGTTGCTGGCCACTCTGTTTCTGCGAGTACAGCACTTCCTTACCTGTGACTTTCGCGATTCTTTTGCCTCGGCGAAAAAGGATGCTCTCCGGGTTGGTTTCTGGGAGCAAGAGTATCATGACAGCGAACACTGGCACAGAAGCCCACAAGATTTCACAAAGTGACCACCTCCAATTCATTGCGGGCACGGAAAACCCACTGAGGAGAGGCCCTAGAGCAGCTGCACAGGAAAGGGAAGTGTTAGTGATATAACACGCCACAAAACAAGATAGATTCGTTCTTACGGCCACAGTAGGAAGCGGATACCCACGCCAGCATGGCGTAGGGCAGCGTTTCCATGCTATACATATCAGCAATCGTTGCTCCGCCGGACGCTAGGCAAGGAGAGCCAAAAAAACCCTGAAAGAATCGCAGAACGAGAAGGGAGCGTATATCTGGTGCAAATGCCGTCGGAATGGAAATGAGGACAAAAAGGAGCATGGTGACAACATAGACAGGGTTGCGACCAATGGCTGGAATCTCACTCAGCAGGAGAATAGTAGCGGCCCGACACCGTAACCCAAGACGCCGACGACCCAGCCTAGGGTCGCCTCAATCTGTCCCACGCGGAATTCTTCCATAATTCCCGGCAGAGAGTTTGTATATATCGCGGACGACGTATATACCACGAACGTATAGATGCAAATGATGAAGGTAACGGTGAGCTTTTGCCAGTCGACCAGTTCTGGGGATTTTCTGGATCGCTCTCCCGTACCAGTGAACAGCGAATGGCTCAGTCTCGGCTACGTCTGCTGCCTCATCGTGCCTTTGGGGGCTCGCGCTGGAGTACCATCGCGAGTCGTCGTCTCTACACAAGCAGAGTTGTCGAGTCCCGTAGAGTTCGGTCGTTCTTCCGGGTATTGTAGAGAGGGATGCTTGCTCACGAGCCGTAGTAACTGGCCGATGGTGCATCACGGATGAGGTCGGCCATCTCCTTCTCAATTCGGCGTGCAGAAAATGTTGTATAGATGTTGAAAAACTTGAAAAGTAAAAAACGCTATACTGAACAGGCGATGTCTGGCCCTGCAATACAGCGACGACTCTAAATAGGCGGAATGATTACAGCGGGGCGCTTAAAGGAAGCTTGTAACGCATATCTGTGCGTGCATTGACTGAATAATTGAATGTGGCCTATATAGGATTATAGCGCATTTCCGTATCGTAATGAGGAAGATGCTGAGGTGTGAGTCAAAATAGTAAAGCTCTCATCTAGGGTTAACAATCAGTTGAACTATATCAAGATCTAATAGAATAGTTAGATATAACGTAGATTATATAAGAATAGAAACTATAGCTAAAAGCCCTTAGTAGTCTTATACTTTACCTATTTACCTAAGGGACCTAGGCTAGGTTTTTCTAGCTTTATACTTAGTAAGGAGTTTTTATATATTAAGTCTATTAGTTAGTTAAGCTAAGTTTATTTACTAATAAATTTAACCTTTAACTCTTATATATATTCTTAGAAAACTTTATTATATCTATATCTTTTTATATAAGCTATTTAAAATTATAAATTAGTTTTAATTTTATATTTTATTTTAACCTACTAAAAACTTAAGTAAAATTAAAATTAGTCTAACTTAGATAAATATAATAATAGAAGTATTAAAATTAAGTATAATTAATTTTTTAAATATATTATAAGTAATTATAATTTATCTAAAGATATAAAAATAATATTTAAATCTACTTATTTAACTAATAAGTACTTAAACTCTAAATAACTTATTATTATATAGTTAAATCTTCTTAGATAATACTAATATTAGACTCTAGCTTTAGTAATTCTTTTTTTATTATTTATCTTAGTTAAAGTATTATAAACTATATATAAAGTTATTAAGTTTAATTATAATATATTTAAAGTTCTTTTGTTTTAAAAATATATATATTAAATTATAAACTTTTAATTAAGATTATAATATAGTTAAAATAATTAAAATATAACTTAATAATTTTAAAGTTATTATAAATTATAATATTATTATTTTATAAATATAATAAAAAAATTTATATTATAAAATAATAAATAAATAATAAATAATAATAAAGGTTATTTTTTTATTTTTAAAAATAATCTTTTATATAATTTTAATATATTTAGAAAATATTAAATTTAATTTATACTATTCTCTTTATATAATAATTTAAAAGAAAATATAATATAAAAATAAAAAAATAATAATCTTAAAATAATAATCTTAAACTTTAGATTATAATTTTTATTTAATTATATTATATTATTTATTTTAATTTTTTATTTTTAGTTATTTATAAGTCTTTTTATAACTTTTTAGATTTTTTAGATTCTTTTATAATCTTTTAAGCTTCTTAATAAGTTATATTTTTATATTTAATTTTATTATTATTAAATCTTTTAGTTTTTTAATCCTAATATTTTAATTATTAAAGGTAACTAAAAGCTAATTAGTTATAATAAATCCTCTACTTTAGATTATATTAATAATTAATAGAATTATTTAATTATAAATACTATTTATTAGTATAACTATATATAAATAAAAATAATATATAGATTATTAATTCCTCTTATTAGCTAAAACTATAGACTATTTATATAAAAGTATATTAAGTATATATATATTATTAGAAGTAGTAATAGTTATTAGAATAAATATAATAATTATTTACTTAAATAATATATTTAATTACTACTTAAGTAACTATTAAAATAATATAAAGAAATAACTTCTTTAACCTTTAGTTATATATTAATAAATATAATTTATCTAAGATATAAAGAATTAAGATTATTACTAATTTAATAAAGGCTATTAGCTGTACCGCTGGAATGCCCCGCTTCTCAGTCTGCTATAGGTGAGTCATGTTCAAGCTCAACTCGTACATGGAAACTTGAATTCTTTCCTTTATTCAAACTTCCCAATAGCCAGACCCGTTTAAAATGACACAACTTATTCAACGGTTTACGGATATTTTTCCGGCCGCTGCTGGTCGGGTTTTTCAACATCACCATCTCCTGGAGCATGAGATGGCGCGTCTTGGTCCTGCAACAGTTCGTCTTCCTGACGTACACAATCCCAGTGGCACCGTACCTATTTTCACGCCCCTTTGTCACTGAATACCTCCCGTCTTTCCCAACCGCTCTGTCCGCGCACTTGTGTTCAAAGGCAGGGGAAAGGAACCGGCCGCAAGCTGCGCCCGCTGCATATTGACATTCACGGAGGCGCCTTCATCGGCGGCCTGGCTGGAACAAGATGCACGCATATGTGAGATGTGGGCTAATGAAACGGGAGCCATTGTCCTTAGTATCACCTACCGTTTTGCTCCCGAGCATGTGTTCCCGGCGGCCATCGACGATGTTGATGCGACGGTGCAGTGGATCAAAGACAACGCAGAGAGCCGATGGGGAGCAGATCCTACACTCTTGACAGTTTCTGGCGCATCTGCCGGGGAAATATGGCTGTGGCATCGGCTCAGCGGCCAAACTGCCACGGCGCCTCACCCACCGCGTACAAGGGCATCATCACATCTTATGGCGTGTATGAGCTAAGGCTGTCGCCCTGGCAGAAGCCTATTCCTGAGAAGATGCCAAAGAGTGATCCAACATCCTTCCTTCAGCCACTCTTTGATTCATACGCGGCCCAAGCTCGGGTTATTACTGACGATCCACGACTGAGTCCTGTTCTCGCCAAGAGGGAAACACTGCCGAACCGTATGCTGATGGTTATTGCCGAGATTGATATTCTTCTCGAAGAGCAAACACAGTTTGCAAAGCGCATCAATGAAGAAGACCAGCGTGCTGGTTGGTTAGGCAAGTCTCGCATCGAAACCATGTTTGCACCTGAAGGCTTTCACGGGTGGCTTGAGTGTGAGTCGTCTCCGTTTCGGTATCTAGTCAATTGTCTGAACCATGAGCAGTGCCGGACACGATCATAAAGAAGGAGCTTAAAGAATCGTATTGATGCGCTGCGTCGAATTCCTGAAAGAAATTCACCAGTCCGAGGGCTGGATCTGGGAAAAGCAGACATAGGGCTACTTCTGATGGTGCGCTGCGGGTCTGTACTAACACCGTTGATACTTGACCTGTGACTCTTTGCTGTTGGCGTTGATGATGTCGTTCCTTCACTCCGCATTTACTATTCCATGTTCAATTCTCACCCCCGAGGTAAACACTTGCAAGTTAACGTACACCCCTCAGCTACACGTTGCTGTTACTACGTCATCCCTTGCTATCAACTCTATCACTAAGCCTTGTCAGTGTTTTGTGGAGCGGAGCGCGGCAGTCCCTGAAGATGGTGATAGCTTGGGCGCATGCCTAATTTTGGGAAATCGATGGCAAGGATGCTCAAACACACTCAGACTAGTGCATGATAGGATGGGTAAAGTGAAACGCCGAAAGTGAGGCTGTACTAAGTGTGCCTGGTGCCGGTGAGGTCATCATCAGTGAGGATCTGACCAGCGGAGAAGGCATGTAGAACGCGGCTAGTACGAAGAAGGTAGAAGGAGATATAGTAAGAGGGTCGCTATAAGTATAGGTAAATAATCGCAAGTAGTTCCTGATAATGACTTTATTAATCACTAGAGGAGGGAATTCCCCTAGTAGCACTTCGCTATATTCTCGCTCTTTTATAGCTACTTTACACGTAACTAAGAATAGGTCGTGACATTATACCACAACCCAAGCCTGAATCCAAGGGCATGCGGTTCAAAGTGCGTGCTTAGGAGTAGACATTAATAGATACGACTGCCATCAAGTGATAAATTATTAGATACGCTTAAATACACGCTTTTAGACATATTGAAGAAATAGAAACCGTTTCATCCAACTCCGCTACACTCTATTTCCGACTGCTTTTACAAATATCGATCTCTCTGGAGAACCATGAGGCTCGACGCTCCCTGACAGTTTATATAACACACATTCAATCAACTTCGGCTTGCGCCTTTGACGTTCTGTTAGTGCATAAGTTCTAGAACCTGGCCGGATTTCCTGGTGACCGTTAATATGCTCCTTAAAGATGAGGCCGGGGTGTCCAAGCATGAGCGCAAAAGCAGAGGCTAAAACTAACCTATAATTTTGTGAGTGTCGTTAGCAAAAATAAGACTGATATAAGAGGAGTTAACAATTTGGGAAAATACTGACACTCCTCCAGCGCAATGAAGAGCGTTTCTTCACGGACCAAAGCCCCGCGATAGCCCTGGCGCAGCTCGACCACACGGAACACGCAGCGAATAGTGATGAGTAGAATGGCAAGAGATAAGAATATAAAGAAGGTGTACAACCTCCAACCATACTTGCCTATACCGACACCGGATCGGAAGTATCGGTACATGTACTCGCCCATGAAACCGCAGAAAATGCAGATGGTAAAGACTTGAAAAGAGAGACCAGACAGCGCAAGATCAACCCCAATCTGGCTGGTTCCCTTTGATGCGACGGACAAAGCACCACCAGCTGCCTGGATGACCAGCGAGACGAAGTCACACGGAACAAAAATCCAGTAAAAGTAGCTTGGTTTAAAGCGGGAGAGGGCTGGTGAGAAGGTGGTGATGACCTGGGCGAGTGTGATGTAAATAGCGGCGCAAAAGTAGATGGGAGTAGTCGTGACGCAGACTTGAAAACGAGCATGTCAATTTAACGGCTTATGCACCGCCTTGCGTAGCCAGCTCCTTACTGATCTGAAGCATAAACGCTGAAAAGTTGAATGGGTTCGTATGCATCATGACACGGCCAATGTATCCCAGGATTGCAGAGACACAGCCAATAAGGATGCTACCCATAAATAGCCACGACTTCCAACAAATACCTTGATAGAGATGAATAGCGCCTGCAGCGGCAAAAGCGCAATGAATGCTGAGTTCGCTGCTAGGGAGGGACGGTAGCCGTAAACAGAATATTGCACGGGGCAGATAGCGAGTGTGCAATTACCCTCGAGCCCAAATACGATAGTGCCGTGTGGTATCCCATGCGGACCAGCAGGTCCATTTGGCGGTTCTTGGGACATTCTGGCGATGTTGACGTTGCTGTCGTTGCTGTCGCTGTATGAAGAACGATGAAGTGCGGGAGCATGGCGTAAATTTGTAGACGGGCAACGACAAGGAAAAGTTGTGGGGAGCTGAGTAAAAGAAGTATGACCGTCAAAGAAAATCTAAACAGAAACAAAACAAACTGCCAAGACGTGACGAGTGTTGTTCCGACTTGGGGCAACCACAATGGTGTTGGTACTGCACTTGTCGTGATCATAAGATCGGGACTTGGTGAAGCTGGATCTGAAAGGACCCTGAAAAGGTTGAAAATGCTGAAAATGCTGAAAAGAGGGATAGGATAGACGCCTAAAACCTTATTGATTACGCGAAAAGGTCGCAGCGCGTCGCATTCGGAATCCGACGAGACCAAGAGGTGGCGCTTTGGGGCTGTTTCCTTTCGTCTGGCGAGGCTCGCTGGCGGGCAGGCACTACCAGCACGTTCTGCAGGGAAGCCCAGGAGTAAATTGACGCCTAAACACAAGACTGTGTCGGAATCTAAATCCGACATGACATTGCGCTTTTGACGGGCACTTTCCATCGCTTGGCGAGGCTTGCCTGCGAGCGCTTGTTAGTACGTTGAGCTTTTCGGCGACTTTGGCGGAGGCTGTGTAAGGCTGGCTGGCTGCGCTGACCTTGTCACTTGGTTACACATTGCAGGAACGCTGCTCATAGTGCAGAAGATGTATAGGTATCCGTACTTTGCCAGCCCTCGCCGTCGCCCGCTCTCCGACGGCGACTTATTGTATTTTCCACACCGCACCGAAGCCGAGTCCGAGGCAGGATGCAGGCCGCCGTTGAACGCGAATAAGCAAGACGTAGATATGTATCCTCAACACAGTTATACCACTTGACAGACACTGTGCGTAACCTAAGGCCAGAAGTTTGTTTTTGCCTCTTGCATCCGGGATAGACACCATATATTGGTAGCAAACACAATGCTGACTGTTAGCCGGACCACTCATGCAAGGCCACCCATGCGCAGTCAATGTACAAATACGGCTGCCTAGGACCCTTCCAACGCCCTCACAGCGCCACTTTGACTCGGATACAAGTGGCTGTATTTTCTCGCCGTGGAGGAGACAGTAAAACGGTGCAAGATTGCAAGAGAAGAGAGCAGCGTGAGCAGACTGGAACAACACAGGAGCAGACTAGAACAACACGAATTTACAAACACCAGATCGCAGACAAAGGGAGTGTTGCAAAGAGTATTTCAGAATGACTGCCAAGGAGATGACCGAGTTCGAAAATGCATGCGCGGCGAGGGCCATGGTGGTGCCCCGCTGGTTGCCTGGAAACAACGTCTTTTGGCACAGACGGAGTCTACCATCAGATAAGTGGCAATTCATCTTTGTGGACTGTGCACGAGGCACTGCGCAGCCGGCATTTGACCATCCTGCTCTTGCGACCACGCTCAGCAGCGTTGACGGCGGCGCCAGCGATTTGCTAAGCTTCGACGCGGACCGGTTGCCCCTCACCTGGCTCAATGTCGACCCGTGCGGCGCCTGGGTGCGCTTCCGCTACGCAGACAAAATCTGGCAGTTTTATTCCGGGACCAAAGCGCTGGAGGTCTGGTATGGAGAGTTTGAGGAGGACCAGTTTGAACAAGACTACGACATAACGAAGCCCTCTCCGAGGACGTCGCCTGGTCAATCTTCAGTGACCATCGTTAACCTGACGGGCGTCATGCTCGGGTACTACTGGATCGACCACGACGGCAACAATGAGCGCCGCATTGATCAGGTGCTTCCCGGAGATTCTTTCCCATTTACATCCCCGATTGGCTACAGATTCCGCTTCTGGGAAGCCTCTAGCGGGCGTAACGTGGTGCTGGAGCTGAAGCAAGAACGTGGCATTGTCAACATTGAGGACCGGCGTGAGGGTCTGGGAGTAAGCTGGGACAATGGTGCTGCGTCAGCCTCTGCTTCCAGCACGCAATCAAAGAACGGCGCTGGTGGTCGTGTCCATGGCGTGGTCAATTACTGGCTGTACAATTTTGTCCACTGACTTGATGTAGTAGCCAAACATGGTATCGTAGTCTTTGCTCACGTCATCGTATTCATCGGCCACTGCAGCCAGATCGTTCGCGAGCGCGTCCACCGCAAAAATTGTGGCACAGTATGGATGGTAGCTGCTGAGAGACCCATGAAGGCTGTCCAAAGAGTCGAAATTTGTGGTGTAGTCACAATGTACCATCGGCAAGTTGTTTTCGCTGGCCGAGCTGTCGCTCCCGTTATCGCCAAGCGAGTAGTCCTTGTCAAGATCCACCGCCCAGTGAACAGTCCCTAAAACCCTTTTCTGAGATAGTAAGACAAGCGATCAAAGTATGTCTGATCTGTCATGTAGGAAACCCATTGATTGCTGTAGAACTGAAGAAAGTCGCCTCATCGGTGCTCCATGGCTTGAAGCTCGAGTCGTTGCCTGCGCTTGTGCTGTCGGAAATGACGCGCCGAATCTCATAGTTGAGAGGTAACCAGACGTTTGGGTACACTCACCCTTCTACGCAGGTGACTCGGGATCTAGAAACGTACATTCCTTTGTGCGACAACTCGATCCATCAATAGCCATGTCATCAGCCAGGTAATGATGAGCTGGTTAATTAGCAGCTAGTCGATTCCTAGCCTTTGAATAATAGCTATTCGAGTAATAACTAGCCAAGTAACATTATAGTATAACTAGTATAGTTATAACCATGGGCAGATGGTCTTTATGATGGCACTATAGAAAGGCCACGGCTTATCGTCTCAGTCTCCAGCTAATAGATTAGTTTTCTTACTAAATATAATCATAATTTATATCTAATCTTATAAATATATATTTATAAAACAAAGTTTTATTATTTGTATTAGAAATAAATTAAATTAAAGTGTAATATTTATTATATTTATAATATAATTTAAATAAATCTTTTACTAATCTAACTAACTTATAAATTAAAAATATACAGAAATTCCTTTTAACCTTAGAGTTAGTATTCTATATACTAAGAGATCTAAATATAATTACTTAAGTATACTACCTAGATAAAGTTCTAGTACGAAGGTAGGTAATCATCTACTAATCTACTAGTTCTATAGATGACTTAGCTGACCGATGTTGGCGTTATTTCTCCGTTCGTAGATGATACGGTACCTATGGCTCCGTTATCCAGCCCTGAAGAGTCACACCGCTCTGTGTTTAGACCAGTCTGATCCAAAGACAGGTGTCGGATTGGTCAACAGGGGTGGCTGATCTAGCACAGCGGGGTTAAGATGCTATTAAACCGCCCAATATCCTCCACCTCGCAAACTACTTTTCGTCCCCACAGCCGTTTCCTGAACTTCCCAAAAGCCCCTATGGCAGTCCGGAGATTCAACACGGCGGGTCCTACTGCATCGCAACTGTCCCTCCTAAGCTGCAGATGTATTAGAGACCGATCAGCGTCGCCGAGTTCTACGGCCAATAACCCTCTTTCGAGCGCCGTAATCACGACTGTTGTCGAGTTTACCCCGGATGCCTATGTGATTCAGGGCCAGCCCAAGGTTCGTGTATCAACGGACGACTTCGTCGCGAAGCTAACAATTGGGAGCACGCCATACAATTGACCGAGTCGCCCGAGTTTGAGCTGCTCACCTGCTTTCAAGTGCCCTCGGGGCCAATTACAAAGGCGTATCTTCAAGATGCTTACTGTCGCTACCTGCGCGACGACGATGTCTTTTGCGATAGATTCCTGAAGCATGTACTCCTCAACACAAACGAGACGTGCATGAGTGACTCTGTACGGCAGTTTTTGGCAGAACTTGGCTGCACTACTGTCAGTTTGATCACCGATTCAAGCATCGCTCCGGGGCCATACTTTTACTCTCGGCATGGTTTGTTTTGGGCGTGGAAACTGTACAAAGATGATCACGAAGCATTTGTTGTTAGCACAATCCCATCCCAGCAGGACACTAATTCGTGGGTAATCTGTTCGGGATTCTTGCAGAAATACCACGCTTTCTAACGTTAGACAGGTATCAGAGCCTAAATGCTTCAGCCTTGGCAGCGACAACACTGTGCGTCGCTGTTCCTCTCGACTCTATTTTGAAAAGACGCCGAAACTGCCATTGGCCGGACTGAGGATCGCAATCAAAGATTTGTTCCATCTCAACGGCGTTCCCACAGGTTGCGGCAACCGAGCCTACCGTAGTTTACACGCAACCTCCAACGTAACAACTGATCTTGTCCAAGAGGTTGTCAACAAGGGCGCTATCATTGTAGGCAAGACAAAGACGGTCGAATTTGGAGGCAGCCAGGAAGTTATTGGGGATTGGTGCGATTATTCATACGCTTTCAACTCTCGGGGTGATGGTTATCTCGCCTCCACTGGTAGCAGTACTGGTTCAGCGTCAAGTTTGGCTGCATATCCATGGCTTGACATCACACTCGGGACTGATGGTAGGGTTTCATCGGCATATGCCAGTCTATTACGCGTTTGCTAATACTGCCATATTAGCCGGGGGAAGCATTAGAGATCCCGCAGTTGCCCATGGAATTTACGGCTTTAGGCCATCCCATGACGGCACTCCTGTGCAGGATGCTATGATTCCTGTCCGTAAGTAATAACCCTCATCCCTAACCAATGCGACCGTTATCTGATAACGATAGTGTCTTTCACACTCCTGGCTTTCTGGGACGCAGCTACCACACCATGCTGCATTTCAGCAACCAGTGGTCCATTACTGCACGAGCAGACGCGGAGGTCAGATCCACTGATGTACAGGCTTAATCCAGATTTCTGACATCTCTATCAGCCTTTATTTCCGACACGAATTCTGTTTCCGCCAGACTACTACGTTAGCAACAAGGACGTCCAGGCGCTGGCTGATGATTGGGTCAATGCTCTTTCCAAGTGGCTTCAGGTAGAAGTGAGCAATACCGATTCAGGAAAGATGGGTGGCCACAAAGCCAACCCACGCACAAGGACCCTTTGAAGAGTTCTTCAGCAAGGTCAGTACCGTGAGAGGGCTTCCAGGAACAGCCTTCAGCTCACAAATTTGTAGGCATTCATCGACATTCTGTCCAACGAATACTGGACTCATGCAGCGCCTTTCCGAAAGGAGTACGAAGATGGTTTCGCCTCAGCGCCATACGTGCAAGCTTACAGAATGGCTATGGTAACTCTTAAGTTTCTCGCAGCGATTACTGAACCTAATATTGCAATTAGGAAGAAGGACAATCCATATCGTCCTCCCGGAAGCAACAAGCTCTGGCCGAAGTCCGCGAACATAATCGTTGGCTTTCTGAGCACTTCTTCGAGAACAAGAATGACATAATAATCATTCCTCGATATACACTAGATTACCGAGACGAATATCTCCCGTTAGTTGTTCGTCGTAGGATCCGCGCGCTAGTCTAACTCGGCTCCAGAGCACCCGAGAGTCGCAGTTTCTATGGGTTTGACTCCAACCTGCACGCGTCTTTCGCTGGGCTCCCAAACATCATAGTTCCAAGTCAGTTATCTCTCCGTACTTGCTCGGCTTACTGAAATGCTGAGTTTGGATTAGTCGGTCAATGTCCTTATTATTCAAACATTACAAAAAGAAACGAGGTTTTTCCTGTCTCCTCTCGATCATAGGACCCAAAGGTGAGTCCGCAGCAGAATATCACTCGTGACACTCTAATATGTTTCTACACAGGATTTGACCTCGGGCTATTGCGGCTGATATATGAATTTCTCTCTGCTTCTAAGCTACCGCTGGCTGTTTCAACTGGCACATCTGCCTTTCACAATTCGGATTTGATCAGCAAGACCTAGTACTCTGAAAGACATGGTTATATCCCCTACATTGAGCTGTAGTATGACTAACGAAAAACAATGAATCCAACTTCGATGCTTCTTCGTAGCTGATCTTCGGGCGGCGAGTTAGCATCCATAAATGCAGCGTGAGGACAGACTTGGACAGTTTAGTAAAAAATCTCATGTCGATTGACACGTAATGCTCACGTCTCGATCTTCCATCCAACTCTGAAGCGAGACTCTCGATCATGTGTAAAACTGCCTGGCTAGCAAAACCTTGCTTGAGCAGCCGCGCTCTGCTATGTGGAAGTTTGTTCGCCTCTTCGGCAAAGTAGAGTTGCAGCCGTACCATGGCAGCTTCGGAGGCTTGATCTAGACAGTCAAGCGCAATTTACCAAGTTAGAACCATATTTTTGATAATACTTTTTCTAATAAGAAAAGATATCATATAAAGATATAATGATTTTCTTAATGATTTTTAGACTAAATATCTCTAAATAATAAAAATATAAATATAAGTAATAAAATTTATTACTTATAAGATATTTAAGGATTCAATGGCCCATGTATGTTATGACTTTATTTGTATTTTGCAAGAAATGTTTTACGAATTGGACTTTTGGGTGTGATTAGTTGAAGTCTTCGCTCATGGCTGCCGGCTCGTCTTAATCAGTGGCAACATGATTTTCTCCCGGGACTCGTCCATTTTACAAAGAAATCGCCCACGATAGTCTCCATGCCTTCTTTTCTGGCTCTTTCAACCCAGTCCTTCATAGGAATTGCCTGCAGGGGCTCGTGGTAATCTTGGGCGAGGTGTGCACCCAGATCGGCAACTGGGAAGATGGTCTCGCCGGATTCGTGTATATATCTCACGCCCATGCTTCTGCGGCCGACTACTGCGGGCTCATCAAGTGTGGTAAGAACGGAATTGACAATGTTGGACGCAATGGTGTGTCCTTGGATGAGTCGAAATAGCCGGACCAGGTATCTAGCCGGGGTACAGTACCCATGTGGCGCGAATACACGAGTATGTTGTTGACGAGGTCTTTACCCGGATCGCCCACACAGAGGATGTTCGACGGACGGTGGATGGTGACATCAAGACCAAATTCAGTGTGTTTTCTCGAGAAAGACTTCGCTCACCCACTTAGTCGCCGTATATCCGTCCTGCCCATCCACAGGCGGCGCGTTTCCAGCGGCTGACGCTTCCTCGAGAGGCGCATCGCGGTCGTCATTTTGGCCAACGCCAGCAGTGGATATGTAGTGAAACGCCATGTTGTTCCGCAACGCGAGGCTGGCGAGGACCTTGGTGGATGTGACGTTGACGGCGCGCATTGTAGAGTATGGCTGGGCAAAGGACACGAGGGCACCGCAGTGGATAATGGAGCGGCAGCGTTGGGAGAGGACCGCTTCGTCTGCTGCGGAGAGGCTGAGGCTCGGGTGGGAAAGCTCACCGGTGTAGATTGTGAGTTTGGGGTGGCTGGGGATGGCCTTTGGGTGGCGGACTGCGATGCAGTGGATCCTAGCGATGGATGGGCTTGCGAGAAGCTGTTGGAGGTTGTTTCCCTAGGATACCCGTTGTGCCGGTCAGTATGACTTCGATAGTAGATGCATTGCTGAGTGGAGTGGTTAAAATAGGCGCCGCCTCCATGGTCTCAAGAATCGTAGTCTCGTCGTCCCAGATTATGCCAGCCCTGGCCTCATGCGATTCCGTAGCAGCAGTTAGGCTTCGGAGCGACTCATTCTTGAAAAGTTTGGGGATCGAGAGAAGCAGACCACTTTTCGTCGCCAGCGAAGCCACCTTCATCGCACTAATTGAATCGCCTCCTAGCGCGAGGAAGCCATCTTCTGCACCAATCGTCGCGGGTTCCACGCCAAGGACCTGTGCCCAGATGGCTTGAGTTTCTGTTCGGCGTCGGTGGATACACTGTGGTTTGATCGCGGGGCGGTAAATACGGAGAGGCCGTCGCGGAGGATGCTGGACGTGGCGAGATGTTGGAGGCGCTTGCGGTCGATCTTACCGGACGGTGTACGGGGTGGGTGCGGGAGAGGAAGGTAAGCGGTTGGGACCATGTATGAGGGGAGCGAGCTACGGAGGAGGGCCTCGGCGGAGGAGATGTTGGTACGGAACTCTGGGGTGGATGTGATGTGAATCTCTTGAGTCGGACTGTTGGTAGTGGAAGTTGGGTGTGAGACTCCTTGCTGTGCAGTTGCCTCGCCGATGACGATGAAGGCGACGAGCCGCTCACTCGGCGCAGGGTTATGGCGGCGATTGCATCCAGTGCTGTGGGAAACGCGTGCCGAAGATGGTGCTCTACGTCGCCGAGCTCGAGGCGCTGGCCGTGGAGCTTGACTTGGTTGTCCTTTCTGCCGACGAACAGCAGCGCTCCGTCTTCTTGATACTGCACCAGGTCACCAGTCTTGTACATGCGCACCTTGTCAGCACCGCCCGGAAATCGTCCCTCCAGGCAGGCTCAACGCCCAAGAAATTGCACGGAGCCGCCATGGGTCCAAGATATCCACGTCCGACGATGGCGCCCTCGAGAATAAGCTCGCCGACGGCTCCGATGGGAACCAGTCGATCGACATCAGCAGGATTCGCAACCCAGCATCGGCCGCCGAGCCCACGGCCGATGTTGCGTGGTTCTTGGCGCGTACTGGAAAAGGCATGGCCCGTGGCGACGGCAGAGCACTCGGCTGGCCCATACAGGTTGCACATCTGCACCTTGTCAGACCAGTACGCCACGTCGCTCGCCGTCACGGGCTCACCGCTGAGACACAGGGTTCTCAGAGAGGGAATGTCCTTGGCGCTGAGCAGGCGGGCGACAGAAGGGACGAGATCTGCGTATGTGACGCCCATGGCGGCGGCGGTCGGGCCAAGGTTGGTGCTCCGCGCGGTGTCGAGGGCATGCAGACGCAGCCGCCGGCAATGAGGGTGTCGAGGATATCGGTTATGAAGGTGTCGAATGTGCACGAGGAAAACTGCAGCACGCGAGAGGCTGCGTCGAGGCCGGTGACCTTTTGCCGGGACAGGGCCCCGGCTACATATCCGTGGTGTTCGATTACAACGCCCTTCGGGGCACCGGTTGAGCCTGATGTGAATATGACGTATAAAATCGCTTTGTTAGTCGTTTCTGGAAGACAAGTGAAACCGGGGAGTCTGCGCTGATGAATTGCGCCGAGTTGGATGCTAGTACTGGCTTGCCGCTTGATATCTTCTCTGCCGTGGAAAGTAGCGATTCAGACGTGAGGATAAGCTTGGCCTGTACCTGATTGGCAATCAGCTGCATCCGTTGCATTGGCTGCGTCGAGGGATCCAGGAGAACGAATGCTGCCCCGACTTTGACTACGGCGAGCATTGCCACCACTATCCACTTTGACTTTTCAATGCAAACCGGCACTATGGACTCTGCTTCAACGCCTTCCAGTATGAGCTGAGTCGCAAATGCAGAAGACAAGTAGTCGACGTCGCTGTATGAGAAATCGCCGTCGTATGCGTGAATAGCAGCCGCTGTTGGCTTGGACTGGCAGTGGCGTGCGATCAGTTGATGCACCGCGGCAGACTCTTGCGGCTCATTATTTAGGTGTTCAGTGTACCATTGCGCAAGAATCGTCGCATCGCGTGACGTGATGGAGCTTATTTCTGCCACGGGGCGAAAAATATCATGTGAGATTTCGTCAAAGATGTACTTGAAGTGGTGCAACACCCGCTGTATCCTTACTTCGGTGATGATCTCGGCGTCAAATGCTGCTTCAACTTGTACGCCAGTATCCAGTAGGGTACATTGGAGCGTCAAGGGTAGGTATCAAAGGTGTTGGTGCTGGCTAGATCCTCTTTGGCTGGGTCAGTCGCAGGAGCTTGGATGTACTCGAGTCGGGCTTTGGCTGGACGACGAGCAGGCTCTGAAATTGCAATCATCGCAAGCTGCGTTGTTGAGTTTTGGATGTTTTGTAGCCCGAACTGCTCGTATGGGATCGACCGCGAGCATCTTTCTTGTATACTGGACAAGATTTCCTCGACCGTCATGGAAGATTTGAGGTTGATTTTGCAGGGCAGAGTAGCGAGCGTCGGTCCGGTTACGTCTTCGACTCCTGGCATGGTGGCGCTTCTCCCATTTACAATGACGCCGAACAAGACCGTTTCTGAGGAAGTAAAGTGATGCAGCACCATTGCCCAAGCGAGTCGCAGCTGCGACGCTAGTGTGAATGCCGAGGATGTGTGTCCCGCTGTGAGATCCATGAAGCAGTTTGAAACCGATGTGGGCGACGACTGGTAGTTTAGTGAGGGCGCCGGCGGGAAAATAGCAGCGGGCGTATCTGTCGCTGCGGTTTCGTTGCTCCAGAATTGTTCGGCAAGATGCGCTTGGTCTTGTATGTGCTTGACAAAGGGTGCGTATTGGCGAAGCGGGAGTGTCTGGCCACTGTACGCAGCTTCCAGCTGGTCCAGAATAAGCGCTTCCGACCAGCCATCATACAAGGCGTGGTGAATCGTCACGACCAAATAAAGTGTCGTGCTGTCGTCCCGTGCATTCTCTTCCGCCTTGCTGGGGATAAATGCGACGCGGAGCAGAGGCTCATTCAGGCCCATGGCTCTACACTGGTCGTCACATAAATACTCGTGTAGGCTGTCCCCGGAGGACAACTGAAATTGGCCTCGCAGCACAACCTGCACATTTCCTGCATCGGTTTGGATGATCCGAGTTCGCAGGATTGCATTTGCCTCGTACACTTGGGTCCATGCGGCCTTTAACTTGGCCAAGTCGCAGTCTTTCGCCAGGGAATATGTATTTTGCGCCACATAGGCATTCTCCTTGCGCATCGTCGAGAATATCATGCCTTGTTGAAGGGGGTGCAGGGGTATATGTCTTCGATGTCGATGAAATCGACGCCTAGTTCTCAATCGCCACTCTGATGGCATTATTTGCGCTCTCGCGATCCAACAGAGAATACGGGGCATGTCAAAGTGGCCGTGGGCTGAACATGGTTGACAGTGCCCTTTGAATATCATGGTTCGTGTCAGCTCTTGGAACCAGTGCTGCCATGGTTGAGAGTTGGGGCGCGCGGAAAATATCCTGCACCGTTAAAGCAAGGTCGCGCGATCGAGCCAACTGCGCCAGCTTCATTGCGCGCAGAGAATCGCCGCCAATCTGAAAGAAATTGTCGCGCATTCGCAGACTGTCTGGTGCGCGACCAAGCGCTTCGCCGACCAGCGCCAGCATCAGGTTCTCTTGTGGCGTTTGGGCGACGGCGACCGTCGGTTTTGAAGGGCATTGGCGGTGGTGCTGCTCCGCCAGCTTCATCGCTTCAGCGCGGAGTAGTCTTCGATCTGCCTTGCCACCAGCTGTACGTGGTAGCTTATGGATGGTGAAGAACAAGCTGGGTACCATGTAATGAGGTAGGTGACGGGATAGCTTTAGCTTTGCCTGGTCATATAGGGCTTGCTGAGAAGCATTTATTGAAAGCAACGCAGGAATGGGATCGCATGAGGACAATGTTGTGTTGCTGTCGTCGCCTTCTTTGCTGACCAGCGCTACCAACATTGCAGGGAGGTGGTCGTCTTCAAACTTGAGCATCTCGACAAACATGTGCGCGAAGCCGGGGACAGCGTCGTACAGCGCGTGCTGAATCTCCCCGAGCTCGATTCGCTGGCCTCGCAGCTTGACTTGTGTGTCTTTTCGTCCGAAAATCCGGATAGAGCCACTTTCCGTGTATTGAGCGACATCTCCGGTGCGATAGAGGTGTCTTTGTGGTGGCCAGGAAAGGTGTCACGCCATTCTAGAGGCGAAATGAAGGCTTTTGCTGTCTGTTTCGGGTTGTTCAAGTATCCGCGACCAACAATAGGACCCTCGATTACGAGCTCACCCATTGCGCCGATCGGCGCCAATACCTGCGGGTTTTGCTGGTCTACGATCCACGCCCGTCCACCGAGGAGGGTTCCGATGTCGCGCACGTCGCTGGAAGCCTCGCGCTGCTCGATTGCCGCAGCGTAAGCAGAGCATTCTGTTGGGCCGTACATCTGGATTACTCGAGCTGCGCCAAACCAGTGCTGGATATCTTGTGCAGAGAGTGACTCGCCGCCGACGAGAATAGTCTTGACTCAGGAAAGCTGGATGGGTCAAGCCTGCGAAGCATGGACGGGGTGGTAAAAATGTGGTTCACTGCCAACCTGGCTACGGCACCAGGCAGGTCGTTCCATCGGTCGTGCTCGCTGGGGATGCACACGCAGCCGCCAGAGACCAATGTTGTGAGAATCTCTGGCATGCAGGCATCGAAAGCGTACGACGAGAACTGCAGAACTCGCGCCTCGGCAGTGTACCCAGCCGCTGCTCCATGGGCAAAGGCGCTGCTGGCGAAAGAGCCATGTTCGATGACGACGCCCTTGGGATTTCCGGTAGAGCCCGATGTGAAGATGGCGTAAATGGGATCCGACGGACAAGGTTGAGGCAACACAGTATCGTTACCGGTATCCTGCATTTGCGTCTCTTTGCTGTCAATCTCAATGCATCTGTTGTGCAGCCTTTGTGCTTTCTTGCCCAGTGACATCGAGGTGAGGATAGCCACTGCATTGGTTTCGTCGCAGATTTTCTGCAGTCGCGCATCCGGCAAAGACGGTTCCAAGAGAACAAAGGCGGCACCGGACTTCATTGCACCAAGCATAGCCACAGGAACCCAGACGCATCTTTCGAGATATATCGCGATCCAGTTACCCACGCCGTATTCTATGGCGTTGAGATGTTGGCGACGGCAGAGGATTTCTCGTCGAGTTGGCGATACGACAGACAGCTATCCCAGGCATTCACTGCTAGGGCATGTGGCGTGTTTTGAGTCTGCTGCTGGATCATGCTGTGTACGCAAGCATCCACAGCGATGGGGGCAATGTGGTTGAAGTTGTGTAAAGTCGCATGTTGCCAGTCACCGAGGCAGCTGATCTCCTGGGCAGTTTTCAGGGTGAAGCAACAATTTGGGATATGATTTGGGTGAGGGAGTCTGCCACATTCTTTGCCCTCCAGGGCGACACTGCCGCTGTACGGTACGAGATGTAAGCCTTGTGTGAAGTGTCTTTGACGAATACACTCAGGGCCAGATCATACTGTTAGAAGAGTCAGATGAGTTATTCTGGTCGTGAGAGAATGCCACGTACCTCTGTCGGGTCCAGTTCTTCGAGTTCTTCGACGATTAATACACTGCTGTGTGAATTCATTTCCGTTGAGTCTTGGTATTGGAGAGATACCACAGTGTTGAACAGGGCATCTCCATTCAGCCCCAACGCAGCTTGTATATCCATCAGCGACGTATGTTGATGCGACATGGCAGCCGCGAGGTCCGACTGTGCCACATGGAGAAGCGAGAACATGGACAAAGTATCCGCCATCTTTACTCGACAAGGAAGTAGATTGGCAAATAACCCGACTGCTCTCTCAATCTCAGGAACAGGCAGATCGCGCCCAGACGTGAGGTATCCAAAAGAGACATCGTCGCGCCCGGTATAAGCTCGCAGCAGCAGCGCCCAAGCGACGTGGTATAGGCTTGCGATACTCACGGCATGAGTTTGGAAAAACTCTCGCAGGTATCGCCAGAATGGTCAATTTTACGTCAACCCTGTACACGTCGTCAGAGGCAGCGGTGTCGTGGTCGACTAGGGTCGGAAATAGACAGCACTCTGCCTGAGCCATGTATTCTCGCCAATAGTCTAGGCCTGAGGTTCTTTCAAGCGCAAATGAGACGTAGTCGCCGTATGTTGTCATGGAATGATCGGGCAGGCTAGACTCGTACGCTTTTACCCAGTCGTTGACCACCACTGTCGATGACCACCCGTCCATAATTGCGTGATTGAACGTCACGTCACAGAAAACGGAGCGAGCATCTCGCGTAAACAGCAGCGTGATTTGATACGGGGAGCATGTCACTGTGTGAACCTCGGCGGTATTTCAGGCAATACGCCAAGACACTCTCTCGTTCAGCCACCTCTTGATCAAATGACTGAAGGAGTGGTAGTGAGTGCTAGCGGGAGGGCGCCAGCCTTTAGCACAACATTATTGAACGAACGGTTGGACGAGCTTTCTGGCATCATGACTGTACGCAAGACAGCATGCCGACTGACAACCTGCTGCCACGCCCGACAAAGGGCGCCGATGCTGACACAGCGTCCATGGCGATGCCGAAACTCCAATATGGAGCCGGTTTGGTAGAGCGCAGACTGTCGGGAGCGGCTTAGAAGAATACCGTCTTGCATTGGTAAACATGGGTAAACAGCCTCGACATCTGATAGTGAGAGGTTTACATGATTCAAAGCAATTCCAAGCTTATCCAAGTCGTCGTAACCCCACCCCATGCCAGGCAAGTCGAATAGTGTCGGCGCGATAGCTGAAGCCTGGCAGAGCTCTTTGCCAATTAATTCCAGGACTTTTGACATTGTTGCATCCACTGAAGAATGCGCTCTTGATGAGCCAGATTTCTTCCGTAGATAAACTCAAACTTTAGACGACCGTGGATGATGGCACATGTAATTTCAAAATACTGGTAGCACCGTGTTCGGCCCGTAGTCTGACGAGGGCTCGTAGTCCCACGTGACCTGCCGAAACAGTCCATCGTTGCGTTCAAATTGTTGAAACTTGCCATGAAAGTTGAATACGATTTCCATTTGGTCATCTTGGAAAGCTTTGATTCCATTTTCATTCAGATGCCGGGACGAGAAGTATGGCAAGCCTTTTCCAGGCACCTGTCGCCTCGCGTCTTTGACGCGCCGGACTAAATCCACAACATTCCCCTTATGCTCATGGTCAAAGTCGACCGGGATTGGCCAGATTGTGGTAAACCAACCTACAGTGCGCGACACAGATCAATGGATGCATCCCAGGGTTCTCGGCCGTGTCCTTCGTTGAATATAGTAGGAGGATGGCGCTCTGCAAAGACGGCTAAGAAAGAGTGTAGCAGCGCTGTGTTGGAGCAATTCGACAGGCTCGGTACGGAATGCGTCGTTTGCTGTTGTCAATATTTGTTTTGTGAGATGCTCGTCTATAAACAAAGGAACGCAATGCGCATTTCCATACGTGTTGGTGTCATGGCCAATGGCCCAGAACTGATTGGTCACGGTAGCATCTATCCGCGGAGATCTGGGAAGCACGACTTCTGGCTCGAGTTCGCGCCGAGACCAATCGGCCTGGGCACGACACCACGACTGAAAACTGGTGGCCGCTTCCTGAAGGGCAAGAGATCCTGTGCGCAGATGCTCCTCCAGGTCCTCCAGAGCAATGCGGTAAGACACCAAGTCCATTACCGCATGATGAGTGTTTATAAATAGGAATGGGCACGCCTCTCCGGATATCCGAATTAAGCTGAGCGAGAAGATGGGGCCGTTGTTCAAATCAAATCCTTTGGACAGTGTTCATTGCTGCAGTCACATCTTGTCGCTTGTTCAACTCCAACTCTTGGCACACAAAGGATGCTGCAATCTCATTGATTATTCTTTGCCTCCAAACACCGTCGGCAGAGCATGTAAAACGGGCTCTCAGCATGGGGTGCCGCTGGACGAGGGCTTTCGACGCATCAGCGACTTGCCCGAGGTCACGTCCTGAGTCATCTCAACAAAAAAGCTCTGGTTAAAATGATTATCGCCAGACGGGACATCTGCGAAGAACATACGCTGAATCGGCGACAAGTCGAACAAAACATCGCTCTCAATTGCCGACAAGTCCTCTGCGGTGGTGGAGGGCACCGCGGCTGTCGGCTTGACCACGGTCGCAATCTTGCCGACAGTCCTGTGCCTGAGAATATCGCCAGTTTCTAGCACGAGCCCCTTCTGCCTGCACCGAGAAACGATTCGCATGGCAGAAATCGAGTCGCCACCGAGCGCGAAAAAATCGTCAGAGGAGCTAACGCTGTTGACGTTGAGCATGGCGGCGAATACCTCGAAATCGTGTCTACAGCCGTGCTAGGCCCAGACGGTTCTGCATTGCCATCTGCTGCGGCATCTGCTGCTACCATGTACTCTTTCATCTCTTCTTTTGACAGACGCGACACTTCTTCTCTTAGACGCCGCCGGTCTATTTTGCCACTAGCCGTCAGTGGTAGATGCGTGATTGACAGGAACAAACTCGATCATGTATTCGGGCACGGCGGCCTGAAGCTTTTCCAAAGCACGCGCAACTTGATTGGTTACATCAACCAATGGAGTCCTCAGCAGCGACTCAGTGCCTGGTGTCGCATGCATTTCTTGGTCGTGAGTGAGAAATGCGACCAGAGCATTGGTAATTGACTGTCCGTGGCCGATTGCAACCATTTCAGCCACAACGTCGGTACAGGCGTGTAGAGTTTCGCGTAGATGATGTTCCACCTCTTCCAGCTCAACCTCTGACCGCGAAGTTTTATTTGTGTGTCTTTTCGGCCAACGTAGCGAAGAGATCCGTCTGCCTCGTACTGGACAAGATCTCCAGTGCAGTAAAGCCGATGCCCATTCTGGTCAAGCCCATCTCCCACCCCTCGTATATCCTCTAGCCATTTTGGGGCGCAGACAAAGCTTTCTGTGTTTTTACAGGTTCATCAAGGTAGCCCCGGCCGAGGTGAGGGCCCTCGATGAGAAGCTCTCCAATTGCGCCAATCGGGCTCAGCCTTTCATGATTGGACGGGTCCACGATCCATGTCGCGCCGACAATGGCGTTGCCAATATTCGAAGGTCTGTCAGGCGACACATTCATGCACATGGTCGACTGGACAGAGCACTCAGCAGGTCCATACACGTTAATCAGGCGAATCTGATTTGCCCACGATTCCACCACGTCGCGGGAAGAGCTTCTCCGCTGACAATGACGGTTTTTATCGTGTGCAAACCCTCCAGGGACAAGTGACGTAGCAGCGAAGGAGTCAGATCTGCCCAATTTGGCTCCAGTCGACGAATGCATTTGGCGACATCTTGCATCCTCTCAGCATCCGAGGGGATGCACAGACAGCCGCCGACTAGAAGCGAATTGAGAATGTCAGAAATGCTGACATCAAAAGCATAAGATGCAAACTGTAGAGCTCTTGTGCTGTTGTCCATTCCCACGGTTTTGATGTACGCTTGCGCGCACGAGAGAAATGCGTCGTGGTGTATGGTGATGCCCTTTGGCCGTCCAGTCGAGCCTGAAGTGAAGACGGCGTACAAGGCACGGTCGCCTGCTTCAATTGACTGACTCGGAGCTCCCAAAGCGGTTTTTGCCCATGCTGCTTCACGAATGTCGCCATCCAGAGACACCATCATTGGGGCGAGAGCGGCGGCGGCGTCTTCCAGCCCACCAGAGCAAATGATCATTCGCGGCTTCAACTCCTCGCAGACTGAGCAAAGCCGGCTCAGAGGCTGTGATGGGTCCAGCAAAACAAATGCGCTGCCTGTTTTCTGGCCGCAATCACCGAAACAACCGTTTTATAAGACTTTTCAAATAGAAGCGGCACATAGCACGGGGTTTCCGCATTTACTCGAAAGCCCACACTCATCAAATGGGCTGCCAGCTTCGACGACAGGTCTTCCAGCTCCGAATACGAAATGGTTCCATCCCAGGATTCTGCGGCAGGTAAACCAGGCTGTCGCATTGCATAATCCCGTATGCACTCCAATAGGCCCTCCCGCGGCCCGTCAAATTGGCCGTCGAGCGCGTTCCTTCCCGCAACTGAGCAACATCTCCCGCGCTGCACAGATCCACCTTCCTACTTTGATTTCAGGAGATGTAAGCGCCTGGTGTATAACTGCCTCAAATGTAGCCAGTATGCTAGAAATTTGCACAACAGGTGAATTGGGCATTTTAAACTTCAGTGAAAGGCCTTGCAGCCCCTCAGCATTGGCAGTCGCGCCTACCTCGTGATACTCGACAAATGAATCAGCGCATGATACTTGACTCGACATTGCGTCTTTATCAAGTCCGTCGTTTTTGGAAACAAGGGTAAAAGTGCTCTGGAACCAGCTTGAGTCTGGCGACGAGGTGGGACTGCGGCCAGTATGCCTGGGCTGACTGCGGCTGCGGACGAGCCATCCTCAGAAGATGCCACAAGGTCTCCGGACGACGATGAAATATATCCAGACGGATAGAAATGTTCAACTGATAGGGCCGACGTATGTTTTTGGAGGATAGATATATTATCGCAATGTGAAGACTGTCAGCGCTTCCCGCATTTGGCAGCGCCCGTGGCTGAAGTGCGCTGACCGGAAGATCGGTATCAACAATTAGCTGTATTTTTCGAGCAATCTCAATGTCATCCTTCGGACAGACAATATAGAAATTCAACATCCTTCGTGTTGCTAAATGCCGAAACGGTAATAGCCCAAGCCCTCTGCAGGAGCAAGTCAAGACGCTCTGGTTCGCAGACTAGGTTGGGATCAAGCTGCTCAACTTGAAGCTGAAAATGGGAAGAGACAGAAGTCTGCAGCATGGTGAAAGGATAAATTTTAGTCAAATTTGGATTAACTTTCACTGTACTGTTTTGGTCTTTTGATAATGTTGCTCTCTGTGAAATAGACGTATATACGGTATATATACTTGGCTCTATAGCAAGCAGAATCTTTGTGGCGGCTTTCATCTAGCCAACTATAGCGTACAGTTCATCAAGAAGCAGCAGTCTACCAGGATCTCCGCATACATGTACGGGTCAGTGGCGTCGAGCTGCCATGATGGAGCTTACCGGTTCTTCTGCGTCTGCTGAGACATTGATCAACCGGGAGGAACATGTTATATTATCGAACACTTATAGATTGCTGCCACGGGTCATCCAATGACCATGAGTGTTAGTCAAAACGTTACCACAGTACTCGAGGCTCTCGCATCTTGGCCGTCCGATCACTAGTCAGTGTCACATGTCTATCCCCGGATTCAATTATTACACTACGACCCCGTTTTTTGTCTTGGTATCTAGTTAGCGGAGCCGCTAAGAGCTGATTAAATTCTTAAAATTTTAGGAAAAGCAGGTAAAGAGACCTTACTTAGTTTCTTTACTTATAACTCCTTAATTCTAGAAAAATATGTGATTATATTTAGTTATATAATAAATAGATTTCTATACTTAGATCTTTTATACTCTCTTTAGATTTTATTTTATCTTACTATTTAGTTAGATAACTTAGGGTACTATAATCTTTATAAAGTTACTTACTTATACCCTATATACTAGCTAATCTAGTAGGGACTTTATAGCCTATCTATAGTAGGCTAGTATAAAGAAATAGGTTATAGTCTATATTATTTATATATATAATAAGTATATAAAGTATAGATAATTATTTTAACTATAGTCTTCTCGATATAAAGACTCTATAGCTAAGATATACTATATATAGTAATAAAGGCACTAATTACTCGTTTAGTATAGTGGCTATTATATAGTCTATCCCTTGTTTTTATATACTAACGTCAGGCACCACTTTTAGCCACCCCCATTTTAGCTAGTAATTGCCATCATAAGGCATCACGTAAAAGCCTTATATTAAATATAATAAAAATTAATTATTAATAAAAATAACACTAATTAATAGCTTAAAAATAAGATAATTAATCTACAGGCACTTTAATAATAGGTTATATAGGAATACTAGTTAATTACTTATTAAGCTATTATTATATGTTTTTAACCTCTATAACTTAAATAAATAATTTATTTAGGTTAGTAATAACTATTTAATGTTTTTACGGCTTAATAAGCTTTATCTTATCTTTAAGCTTCTAATTCTACCTCTCTATAAGGATAATTTAGGCTTATTAGACGTTAAATTACTTCTTAATCTTCCGTTATATAAGGCAAATTAACCATAGGTATACTAAACGCTTTATACTATTATTAAGGAGGTTATAAGGTCTTTTTCTTAGTAAGTGTGTTATATAGTAAAAGCCCTACTTTAAGAGGTTAAGGTGGTCTTAGAGGTGTTTTTCTACTATTATTTTAACCAGATTAAGTAGTAATTCACTTATTAATAGCTTCATAATACTAATAGCTATAATCCTAATATTCACTAGCCTAAATAAATATTCTTTTCTATTATTCTAGCTTCTCTTATAATAGTATAATATTTAAGAAAAATTCTCTTTCTAATAGGGGAAGAATTATTATCATTTAGCTAATTTCCTAGCTCCTTTCTATAGCTAGTTTTAATAACACTAAAAATAGCTATATTAAGAGGTTAAAGAACATAAGAGCTATATACTAGTAGGAATAAAAGGTAGATATTATAATAATAATATTTATATAAGAATTTAGTTATATAGTGGCTTCTATAGCTATTAATAATAAGAAGTCATTATTTATTAAGGCTAGTTAGCTTTATCTCTAGAATAAAGATTATTTTAAGCTAGTAAATAGTAATAGTATTATTCGTCTAGCCTCTTAAAGAAGCCTTAAAATACTAGTTCTTAAAAAGGGCTTTAATTTATCTAGAAACTATTACTATTAAATACTCTTTCTATTAAAAGAACTAATAGGTTAAGCTTTATCCCTATAGCTAATATATATTTAAAAATTATACTCTAAAAGCACTAGCTAGACTATCTCTTTAGGGTAATTCACTTCTATAACAATCCTAGTACTAGGCTATTCTCTTAAAGCCCTATTATAAGCCCTATTTTATCTATATTATATTAGTTCTAAAAGAGTATCTTATTAATTTATTTAATTATTAAGTTTAAAGAAATTCTAAATTAAGTAAGTTAAAGCACTATTTAAACGTTTAAAATTAAGGCGCTTACCTCTTAAGGTTTTAATCTCTAGATTATAACTTAAAACTATATAACTAGCTCTTACTAAGGTTATAATTATCGCCGTTAAGATAGTATAATCATAAGCTATCTTCTAGACCTACTTATATATTAGTAGATTACTAATAGCGTCTTAAATTAGGATCTAGGAAATAAGATATAATTCCTAAGCGGCAAAAGGCGTTATAATGGTTTAAATGCCTCCTTCATAGTATTATACCGTTCATTTAAGCCTATATTATTAATCAAGGTATAGCCTAACATTCTACTACCTTCCGTACGCTAATACCGCCTACTACGTCCTAAATTGCGTTTTAAAGGTTAATTTCACTATATTTAGGCATAATGATATTATAGAAGAAATTTAAAGCTAAAAAGATAATTATTACGTGAGAAATCACGGTTCTAGTAACGAGGGTTAAAAATTAAGAGGCTAGCGATTACTGGCCAAAATGGAAATTGGCTAAAAAGTGGGTGCCTGACGTTAGTATCTATTTAGAGGCTACTTAGAAAGCTAGAATTATAGAAAGAATAGATAAGCTTTCTTTCTTATTACTTACTTATAGCTAAACTACCCTCTCTAGAAGTAGAATATAAGATATAAACTAATTTATAATTACTTTTAATATTTATATAACATATTCTCTTTTGGATTTTATTTTAGTTATTTATAAAGAATAATACTAGAAAGTAAAAGTAGGAAGAAAGTCACTTTTACCTTATATACTATCTAAACATGTAAGTAGCATCTAGATGCCTAGTATAGGCTGGCAAATTAAACAGGAATAGACTATAAGTTGCGAGCTGTGCATCTTAGTCGCTTGACCTATCAATATGCATGTCTTGCAATAATTATGATGCAATGACACATATCTGATAGTAGCGAGGCTGAAATTCGCCACATAGGATTTGAATCTTGTCATAGCCCGCATAACGACTTTGTACCCCTTCTTGCCCTTTAACAGAAGTCCTCATCCTCCACCATTCTCTACCTTTTATTCCTAATACACACACATTGAGCACCGCTCAAAGGCACACAACGCGTGCGCTCAAATAACACTCTCGAAGGCGCTCTTAATGGCGCTTTCAAAGGCGCTCTCAAAGGCGCTCTCAAAGGCACGCTCAAAGGCACGCTAGAGGCAGGCCAGAGGCACACTCAATAGTAGAGACGCGCTAGAAGGAGGTTACTGTGATAGAGACTCTGAGAGTGACTTTAATAAAATACTTAGCTCTGATTAGTCTATCAAAACCCGCAAATTACCTTAATAGGCAATAGCTACGTAATAAGACAAGTTTCAGCCCTCCCTTTCTTTTATAGCAAAAGTCAGAGAAATGATGATCAAACGATATGACCTTACAAGGACTTGTTGCGATATAGACACGGAGCTCAATAGCTGGTGGATAGCGCGGAAGTAAAAATGCTGCCCGCCACTTTCCTCTTTTATGGAGATAATTGTCTCGGCTGTGCAGATTTATAGGCAGGCAAGGGGGGCCATGTGCTTACCCGTTTTATTTGCGAGCCACTGTCGCATATGCGAGCTGCCAATTATTGAGCTGAGCTGTAACGCATAACAGAATACGAGAACTTGTGTTCGTAATATTCAACGTGTATCAGGATTAGAAAAAGTCTAGGACTAGTATAAGTAGCGACCAAGTAACTTATAAACGCCCTTCGTTTACTTATACTCGCTTATATTTACTAATTATAGGGCTAGACTAGTATCAGTTATTCCGTGCTCGTACTGCAGCCGGATCACCGGTGCCCGCTACTGAATCTTGTCCGACTTATTACAGAGGTTGTGCCTTGCATCGCAGCCCCAGCCTTCCTGGCATCGACACACATTTCGTAATTTCCCAGTTGGTATATCATCTGTTCCCAAAACATATTTTTAAATACTCACTTGACGCTCAAAGCAGTGACGAGGTCGATGATCTGTGTTTGGAAGTGCCAATGTCTGCATCTCCGCATGCCCTCTTCGCGTCCGATATGGTACGAGTTCCGGTCTTCGGAGGGATTCATCACCGTCGTCGTCGCTCTGGCTGCTTTCACGGTATAGTCATATCGATCAAATCCGATGAATACTTTCACTGACTACTAATTTTAGGACAATTTTCTTTACGGACTGGTAGGTTTGCAGAAGTCAATACGGCCCAAAATCTGACTCGCCCAGATTGTACCCGTTACCCCGACCGCTCTCGAGCGGCGCGTGGAGTACAGATCCCCAAGACGGTAAATGATTAGCTCAATTGTTGCTTATAATAATTTTCTTACGGGTACATCGCAGTTCAACGCTTAGTCTCGTTTCTACTGGCGCTTGAAGCGTTTGCCTGGTTGGTTACGAGCCGTACGGGCATGAAAAGATGTTGGCCAGAGACCTCTGCTGATTCTTTAATAGCAATCACGGGACATATAGCCGATCGAATAAACTCTCGTCGAACTCCGCTTCTTGCAGGCTTACCTGCCCTTGTCGTATCGACGGCACTGCTCTATGTCGGCGACTCACTGGTGCTGTGGGTGGTCGGCCGCATTCTCATGGGCGTCTCTGCGGCGGTAACCTGGACCGTTGGCCTTGCACTGCTCGTGGACACGGCTGACGGGAGCGCCTCGGAGAGACTCTTGGCTACATGTCTATGGGCATGATGATTGGAACGACTGCAGGTCCACTACTGGGTGGCGTCATATACAAGGCGGGTGGCTACCACTCTGTCTTTGGCGCTGCCTTTGCTCTGATTTTCGTAGACACCGTCTTGAGGCTGGCAATGCTGGAGAAGAAGCAAATTCGGTTGGCAGATCGTGGAGAAGAGGCTATCACTGAGCCGCTGCTTCCAGCGACGGAATCTGGGGATGTGTCTGACCGACCCAACTACGGAATTGCTGGTGAGGCTTCTGTTGAGCCGTGCGACGACGCAGCTGACAAAAATGGTCGTCTCCCATCTTTGTGCTCCTCTCAATGCCCCAGATTCGTATCTGTCTCTGGGCTTACTGTGTCATCTCGATGTCTCTGACAGCATTTGATAGCGCACTCCCGCTGTTTGTGCGTGACACCTTTTCCTGGAGTCAGCTGGGCCAGGGCCTCATTTTCCTTCCCCTTTCCGTTACGCAGGTGTTTGATCCCGTCACCGGAATCATCTGCGACAGGTACCCCAACAAGCGTAAGTACATTGCCGCGGTGGCGTTTGTCGCTGCTGGTGTGTCATTCTGCACTCTTCGAATCGTCACCCATGATTCCTTGGCGCAAAGATCTTGCTGTGCGTCCTTCTCGTATTGCTTGGGCTGAGTGTGTCATTTGCCGTTCCGCCTATTCTGGTGAGCATCCAGGAGACCTTGGATGATAAAGGAAAAGATGATCTTGGTGCTTTTGGCAATGGCGGAGCAGTGGCATTGGCGTATGGTCTTGTGAATTCCGCATTTGCAGTCGGTGCGCTGCTAGGGCCACTGGTGGGAGGTTTTTGAGAAGCGTGGCGGGATGGGGGACAATGACCTTGGTTCTTGCGCTGGCCAATGCTGCTACGGGTGCGGTGATGCTACAAATGCGTCGCTGAATGACATATTGCCGCGTGCTGGTCTTGGACACGCGAATGTTAGTAAAATGATCAATCGTTATTTTTGAGAAATACAATGCCAAAAGAATAATTTCTTACTTTGTAATACTGAGATAATAACGTTACCTCGAGACCGTACTCATGCGCATCCATTCACCAGCACCGCTCACTGCCGTCCGCGGACCAGTGTCCCTAGCCCGCCTAGAAGAAATAACCCTGACGCAAGAAGAAATGGCAGCCCCATGAACGATTCGTCGGCCCAGCTGGTGGCGAGGGCATAGCTGCCGTTGAATATTAGCGGCCCGACCATGATGCCAACGCTGTCACACAGCGCGATGAGTGTGTATAGCGCTGCGATGTTGTCCGGTGAGACCATGTCGGTCAGTACCGATTTGAGGGCCGGTCCTGCACTCCACCCGAGGGTAAAGACCATTATTCCTTAAATTTCATTGTTAGCAAAGAGCCAATCGCGACAGAAGGTGTGGACATACCGATCATGTATAGGACCCAGGTCTGAGAGATGCCCATCACGAGTGCCCCTACACTCAGTAGAGCGAAGCTCGAACGAGTAATGAGCTGATCGACTTTTGTCGATGGCATGTGAAATCGTTTCTGCAGAAGCATATTCAACAGAGGTATAACTCCTGCTAGAAGGACTAGGCCTTCCATAGTCTGGAAAGTCAAAACACGGCTCGCCTGTGGATGTGTGAGCAATGGGGACTTGGTCTCAGTGGTCTGTTCAACTCACATAGGCGAACGAGTTGCCAAATCTCTTTGCACGTAAAGAAGAATTACCTCGGTGAGGGGTCTGCCATTCTAGCTAGAGGAACGACTAGGAGCAAACCAAGTCCGCGTGGGTCAGACACCAAGCCTCCCATGGCCGTCACCTTCGACTTGATCTCCTGCCGAAGCAGCGGCCACGTTATCAACGCCCGACCAGCCGTCATACTGCGCATTGACTGCGCGCCACTTGGTATCATGGCAACGAGGAGTACTGCAAGAATGCCGAGCGGAAAATTGAGCAGTATAGGCGTGAACAGGTATCCGCCTCTAGCAGTGAACCCGTTAAGGAGAGGCTCACGGCCTGCGTGAGGAGGCCAGCTGCCAAAAACAGTCCGAAGCACAATGACCTAGGCCAGGAATGTCAGACTTGTGGTAGAAGACCCCCGTGGTATCACTCACCTGTGCTTTTGGGGACATGCCTAACTACAATGACCATGGTGACCGAGTCAAACACCGAATATCCACCACCGATGGCGGAAAATATCGGAGCGACCACAACAGCTTCGACTGGGAACAGAGACGAGAACCAGAACAGCACCACGAGCCACGCGCTCGAGCATACAAACCCCGTCACGTTCAGGGCAATCACGAGTCGCTCGCTGAGCCTGTCAGCATCAGTCCGTAGGGTATAGTAAAGATAAAGGTCAGCGCCGCGCCCAGCGACGCCATGTTGCCGGAAATGTGCGCCAGCCGCTGCTGAACAGCTGGCACGGCGCACATGTCATCGGAGAGGCTGCTGCTGGCGCTGGCGACAGACGGAGCGTCATGCTCTAGATAGTGCTCTCGGCAGATGACCTGGCTGAGAATCTTCAGGCACGCGAGGTAGCGCGAGATGTCGTTAAAGACATATAGCGTCGAGACGAGGAGCATGAGGCTGAGGGTGTAGGTGGAATCCCTGGTCCAGGACTGGTCGGGCTCGGTCGACTCATCGTCAACTGGCGCATCGCTGCCCTCGAGGCGCACATATTGACTGCAGGGGCGAAAATACCGTGTCAGCATGATAATTAAGCATCTTCCTTGTAGAGTATTTACTGCGACATTGCACTGTGCCTGCCCAGACGCGTCAGCTAGGCAGCCTGTCAGAACAATACCTCAGGTCCTCAGGTCCTGGCTGTAGCAGTGACAGCTGTCTTTCTGGGGATTCGGTTCATATATACACGTGCCACACACCTACTCTTCGAGTTAGGTGCTGTATACACTAGCGGCCACTATACATCTACGACTATCTCTTTTTAATGCGTTAGCTTTAACATATAATAAGTCTATTAATAGGAATTTCTATAACTTAATCTAAAAAACATAATATCTAAAGATATTTATCTTTCTTATAAAAAAATAGTACTAGGGGAACGGCAACTTTTACTAGGTAGTAAGGATAGTAGGTACTTTTTTAATATTAGTTAGCCTTAAAAGCTTTTTATTAACTTATTAAAGAATAGGTTTTATTAAAGATTTATAATAATAATAGAGGCTTAGGTAAGAATTAAATGTAAGTTAATAAAAGATAATATTAAGTTAAGGACTTAGTTAAATATAGAATTATATAAGAAGGTTAATAAGAAAAAGGTAAAGATTATTTAGCTTTAGTCTTATATTAACTTAAATATACCTTAATATTAATTCTTATCTTTATTCTAATCTAATTTCTATCTAACTTAATTTTTATTATTATAAATAAATATAAATATAATTTCAATTTATATTAAATCTTTTATAATTATTAGATATTATCTTTTATAAAACATTTTATAAATAACTAAATAACCTAATCTTATAAAATCCTATTTATAAGCTAATTTTAATTTTATATAAAGATATATATTTTATTTAAAATTAACTTATTAATAATATTTAACTTATATAAAAATATTAGAATTTATTTATTTATTTTCTATAAAAAAATACTTATATTAAAATATTAATAAAATTATAAAGATAATTAATAATAATATAGTTAATAAGTAAGTTACCTAGATAAATAAGTTACTTATATTCCCTAACCCTTTACCCTTTAACTATTAATAATTTACTAATAATAAAAAAGTTATTTATAACTAATTAAAATCCTTTTCCTTATTAACTTTTATATTTATAATATAAATATATATATTATATCTAGTTTAATTATATATATTATATTACTAACTATATATTTTAACCCTTACTTTTAACTATTATAAGCTTATATTTTATATTTTATTTAATTATTAATATCTATTTACTCCTTTAATTCTCTTATATCTTATATAAAAGATCTTTTAGTTTATAATTTAGTTTTTAGCTTACTAATATTTATTAATTAACTTATTTATAGCCTAAAGGTATATACTTATATATATAAAAAAATAATCTTATATATAATAATTATTATATTTTTTAAAACTTTTAAGTATATTAAGACTTTTAATTAAAAGTTATTTAGATAATTAATAATTTACTTTTTAAAATTAAAAATTATAAAACTATTTTAGTTATAATATTTAATATCTAAAAGACCTAAGAATTAGTTAAACTTAGATATAAGTTTAAAGGACTTAATATTATAAACTTAAATTTTAAAATAAAAATAACCTTTTTTAGAATAACCTTTTAAGATTTAAAAAGGTAATTTTAATACCTTAAAAATAATTTTAAATATTTTTATAATAAACTTATTAAAAGTATTAAAAATATAAAATAAAAGTCTTTTTAATAATATATATAATATTAACCTTTATAAGATCTTTAATTTATTATTTATAAGTCTTTTTAAATAAACTAAAATAACTAATATTTAAAGGCTAGAATATATAAAAAAATAAGTAAGTATATAAAAATAATAATCTTATTCTTTTAATGAAAAAGCTTAAATATAATTAAGTAATAACTTTTATAATTATTTAAGATAAAAAGATAATAAGTATTTTTATTTTAATTTTTTATATATTAATTAAAAATATCTTATTTAATTTATTTTAATTTTATTTATTATCTAATCATTTAAACTTATATTAATATATTAATTTAAAAAGTAAGTATTTATCTTTATATTAAAATATAAGGTAATTTTAGTCTTTTATTATAATATATAATAGTACTATTAAGTCTTAAGAATTTATTATTTAAATTATAATAACTTATTTTTTATTATTAGACTATATTACTTTTATTTTTTAACTTAATTAGAACTTATAATAATTATTTTTATTATAATAAAGCCTATTAAAAACCTAGTCTTATTAAAGTTATAAATATTAAACTTTATAATATTATATTTTATAATTATATTTTTTAAAAGTATAAATTAACTATAAATTATAATTAGATTTTTATATTTAACTCTTTAATAATTATATCTTTATTAAAATATATAATAAACTTTAGTTATTATTATATAAGGTTTTTATCTAATATACTTTAATATATTTATTATTATATTTAATAAATAGTTAGTTTATTATATTTTTATATTAATATACTAAAAAAGAGTTTTTATAAATCTAATTAAAAATATATTTTATTATAACCTTTTCTTCTAAATTAGTAAGTTTTTTAAACTAAGTATAAAATTATATTATATAACTTAGTTATTATATTAGTTATATATAGTTATTTAAGGTATATTATAAATTAATATAGCTTTTTATAGCTTAGTTTTAGGTTTTTTAGAGTTTAAAAGGTAAGAATAATATTTACTTCTTTAAAGGGATTTCTATAAATAGTTATTAAGAAATAGAAGTACTAAGATAAAAGGTATTAAAAACTAGGTAAAGTGGGTAACTTACTTATCTAGGCGACTCGCTTATTAACCACGTCAAGTAAAAAGATATTTACTATAGTAGCTTCTTCTCTTTTAAATCTATAGTTATTAGCGATTAAGTAGGAGTACTAATAGGTAGTATAAAGCTAGAAGAATAATCTACTATAACTATATATATATAATCTAGTATAGCTAGTATAGTTAGATAGTTCTTTATTAACTTATATATAACCCTCCTGTACCTGTAGTATCATTAGTTGCACCCTGGTATTCCTTTACATAACCCATGAGGGAGTCAATGCTAATTCGACTTCTGGAATAGACGACAGTAGAAGAACGACTGGCCTCTCGCAGCTGTTGTCGCCTTCTTGGACCCCAACTTTCTGCCTACAAAAGCCCGAGGGCCTCCACCATCGTTGCCTCTCTGACTCCTCCATCACCGCGGTTCATGGCAAAATTTACTCTCTTTTGCAGGCTCCCGCCAGAAGTTCGCGACGAAATCTGGCAGACGTGCCTGCCCCGCCGTATCCTGGAGCTTGACAATCCCATTATTGATGATGATGAAACATGCTGACCGGGTATGCAACCTGGCACAACGGCCGCCCACCAGCCCTGACCCGGGTCTGCCGCGAGGCGCGGTGCGTTGCGCAGATGCATGGAAAGTTCAGCTGTCTCCTCTAAAGCTAATGCCGTTCATGGTTATCCTAAACAGATTCTGGCATCAGCTGTACCTCGACTCGGTCCATCTGAATCTTCTCAGCGACGATGAGGAACCGCCTTACGAGGGGAAGACGCCCCTTTCTGAAGCCCTAGTTCGCTGTCGGAACATGGCCACACCGTTGTCTTTTACGCGAAAGCACTTTCATTGCATCACGGTCCCCCGATATCAAGATTGGTCCCCAGCTTTTGACCGGGTTGCGCTGACAACACGGACCGGAGAGACGTTTCGCGTCGTCTTCAATCATAAACATCCATCTCACTGCCGCCCAGGTGACGAGCTCTGGCCTCTTTGGACATTTAGGCGACGAAATTGTAAAGCTGGTCGATATCGATGCTTTTGATGTCATTGAGAGATACCGCCGTCTCTTTTGCGCGTCCAAGAGACAGCCAGAGTATGTGCAGTCCCTTTTTAATGCGCTGGCGCCGTCATCCGCCTGGCGCGAGCCGCTGCCAAGATGGCCGCAAACAGTACAGACCCTACTACTCGCTGCGGCCTGCAAGGCTCGGGATGCAGCGGACCAAGATCCCGACCTGGACACGTTTTGGATGCAGGTCGGCCGGGAAGATCTTCCTGACGGTTATCTTGAGCCTCTATTCTTCGCTGGGTTGGAGGAGCTACACGAAGACATCTTCGCCGGAAAGCTTGTTCCCAACTACAATAATGCGCTGGTCAGCGTTTGATTGCCGGATTCCCCACATTTAGGCCGAGCGTCATGTTTCGGGCCTGTACATATGATCGGTGCGAGGAGATAGTTGCCAAGATAGGGATGGGCAAGACTTTTCCTATGACCACGGAAATACGGACAATCAATACTTGTCAAGGCTGAAAAGGTCGGGGTGAAAGTGGCGCAATGCGGTATTCACGGAGCGCGTCCTTTTAGTCAACGCAAGCAGCCGGGTGGAGCAGTCTATTGAATAAAAGGATCTGTTATATCAATTCGGCCCTTGCACCTGCAGAGCTAGCTGCTAGCGCAGCCTGAATGACTGACGATGGAGTCACTCTGTTAGTCGATGCTGCGGGCCGGTGCCGCACTATTTGCGGCAACCTTCTGGAGAAAAGGTATGCTTTCTCATTACAAGGCATTTATCCATGAGAAGGATCCACGGCAGTATCAGGTGGCAATCTACGAAGACTCGATTCGTTCTCAAGGCTGCTCTTCGCTTTTGAGAAGAACAAGACAACTGCTCAAAGTCAGAACAAGGCAGGCAACTCACGACATGCGTAAACTTGCCATCTTCTTCATCGGCGCAGCCGTCGCTGCGCATGTGTCCCCATTACATCTGCGTCCTCGCGACCCCAAGCCCAAAGGGCCCGTCGACCCCGGCATCAGCCCGTATTGTACCTACTACGACGAGGCCTACGACAAGAGCTACACCTGCGACGATCTCCTGTCGGCTTGGGTCATCAGCAAACAAGACTTTGAATCCTGGGTCCGTCACCGTGTATCAGACTCTCTCGGGGCGCAAACCCCTAAACTAACGGGCATCTAGAACTCCCGCCGTGGGCTCTGACTGCAAGCTTGTCCTCGGGCACTCGTACTGCGTCGAGGTAAACCACGGAAACCCGCTCTCGACGACCACGACGACAACCACGTCGACAACGACGACCACGACGACCACGACGACCACGACGACCACGACTACGACTGAAGCGCCCACGTCCACGAGCTCGGCGCCATCAGGACCGTCGCCAACGCAGGACGGCCTTGTCCATGACTGCAAGGCATACTACTTTGTCAAGGCGGGTGACACGTGCGATCAGATCTCGCAGATGTATGGCACGTTCTCCACAGCCCAGTTCATGGAATGGAACCCGGCTGTTGGCGGCAGCTGCACCGGTCTATGGGCTGGTTACTATTACTGCGTAGGCGTGCCGGAACGCCTAGCTCGCGAACATCAACCGCAGGCCCGACTTCAACGAAACCAGCCAACGGGTAAGTCTCAAAACATGCCAGTCTTTTTCCCAAAAGGTATCGCCAAATCAGGAGCTGACTGTTGCTTTCCACTGCAGAGTGACGACCCCGCAGCCCACGCAGCCCAACATGGTGCAGGACTGCGACCAGTTTGTCTACGTCAAGCCAGGCGATCAGTGCGGCACAGTCGCTTCTCGTGCCGGCGTTTCCCTGAGCGACTTTCTCCAGTGGAATCCGAGCACCGGAAAAGATTGCTCAGGACTATGGGCCAACACGTATGCCTGCGTCGGGGTGATTCCAGCCATCGCTCTCAGCGCCCGCTACCACGCCGACTGCACCGGCGCAACCCACAGCACGGAGCACTTTAACCCGGGCAGCGGCCACTGTGTAAACACAGCTCGCCAAGTCGCTTCGCTCGACATTGCGGCTAAAGGCACGTGCCCTGATGGCAACGTCCGCATCAGCTACTGGGAGCAGCCGAATTGCGTGGGGAGCTGGTTCGGCTACGGATATGCCAGCCGTGGACAGTGTCGCACGCTCTGGACGGAGGGATGGAAGTTCAAGTCGCTCTACATCACCTGCGCATCGAAGGAGAGTGATTGTGTCAGCCAGAACAGCTGTACCATCTCTCCCATTCCAAACAACAACGTTTGCTAGAGTCCAAGTCGAGAAAGGTCGTGGGTGTGTATAGCACTTGGCCGTGTTCTCACTACAACATTTTCATGTTTTGTTACGTTGGAGCGCAATTCTCTGTATAAATATGAAAATATCTGTAGAGTTACTGTCTGTCATAGAAGACGCTGGCAGGGTATAGAGAGAAGATAAAATAGACCCAGAAACAAAAATGAATAGAACTAGAGAAACACAGAAGAAAACGATAATATTAAAGATGAGGAAGATGATACTGACAATCCCTAATTAGCGTAACATAATTCAATCCACACCTCTTTCCATCCTAACTATTATAGAAAGTGAACATTAGACATTAGTCAAACTAGGTACGGCGAGGTGTTGTTACGCTTCTGCCATCTGCAACTTGCCATTCACTACGCTCCACCAGGACGGCCTCATCCGGCCCATTAGTAAAACATCGTCTTGTTACGTCCCTTTTTCTTGAGTAAGCCTGAATTGCATACCCATCTTCTGCAGGCGCAAATCTATGTACTTGATGGCCTTCAAAGCTGGCTTCGCCACCGATGCACGCGCCGCTCTCGAGGTGCTGTGCCAGCCCGCTTACAGTGGTAAATTTTCGAATAGCCTTTGATTTGCCGTTTTGCTCCCGGATATCGCTTCCGGACAATAGATAAAAGGCTCGTCGTGAGCCGCTGAGCGGATATGATTCTGGAGAGCTGTTGCATCTCGGAAGGGGCGACGATCGAGACGGCAGAAGGGGCAGCGATGCGAAGGAGACTGGGATATGAGCATGGCCCAGTCAGACAAGCTGCCGCTTGTGGGGGTCCAACAGCCATCGGCAGTAGAGCTCAAGGACAGACTCGACGGTGTGCGGATGAGGTCTGAGCCGACATCCGACTGGCCATCGAGGAAAACAGTACCATCAGACGGTAACCTGGTGATGAGCCTTTCGGTATCATATTTTGTAATCAATATTTTTATCTGATCACGATCTATGCCTGATGGGCAAGCGCCGCTTTCGAGGTGGTGAAGCACGGCAGACGGGAGACAAAACTTTGTTTTGCACGATGCGCCGGCAAAGCAACTCAGGCTGCCCAGCGGCCGATGGGCAGGAGAGGCAAGGTGCTGCTCCAACAAGACCTGGGTATCAAATGTACGAGAACACTTGCTGCAACTAAAGGTTGGTGCAGCTTTTTCTTGCTGGCCTTTTGCACTTTGCTGTTATTGGTCGCAGCTGGACGCCGATGAACCTTGTCCTGAAGGTGCTGATCCAATGCAGCGGAGCTATTGAATCCGCGATCGCAATCACAGCAACGAAACTCCGTCGAGTGTCGCAGTGTCTGCATATGTGATTTGAGTCCTTGAGCGGTTTTGAACACTTTGTTGCAGTCACCGCAGTGGCAGTGCCGCTGGGCCTTTTGGTGATTTGTCAACAACAACCTTGACACAAAGGTTTCCGTGCACGCTGGACACGGGTTGTGGACATTATCCTTGTGGCATTGGAGGCCTTTCGAAGACGCCAGGACTTTTTGCAGATCTGGCAAAAACAGTGCTTTGTTGCCTTTTATGTTGCGTTGCCGCCAGCTTGTTGTCAAATACAGAGTTGCAAACATCGCAGGAAAACATTTTCGCGAGACGAATTCGAAATTGATGAACAACGTATGTTGTTGGAAGTATTTAGATGGAAGTAAAGAGTCAGAGACGTTCACTCTTCACGCTTCAGTCTCTGACGAGTTCTGTTATGGTAGTCGCGGCTGAGGAATGCTTCCCGCACCGACATAATATTTATCGTCGCCGGAAACGTTCACTGTCGGTATCGAGATGGGAGATGCTAGTTGGGCTGCCATAACTGCCCAACTGCCTAACCCGGCACAGACTACAGCTTAATTATACAGCTGCTCCGCTATGCCCATGCACTTCCCCGGTCGATCTGGAACCATATCGGGGTTTGAACGATCTTGTCGGTGCGTGCCAGTGCGACATCATGCCAGTTTGTAGTCAGAGCGACCACCTACTAGGTAGGGAGGACATGGGTATTTTTAAAAAAATTTGTGCACTTTGTCGCTCGTTTTATGCAGCATCTACTTGGAGTGACGACTTGGAAATCACCACACATATTTACTGACAGAAAGACTCATGTAAACAAACTTATGCCACTCACCCGGAAAACATCACCTCTGGGTGTAAAGCGACACAGGATTCTGAGGAAATTTTCGCCAGAAGCTCCTGCACTCTCTGATCTATTGCAACCTAATGGCAGTGGTTTTCGCCCTGACGCTGGTTAGATTTCGTACTCTGACATCCATGTATTGAATAGACCCGTGGTAGGTTCAATTGACCGTCCCCGACTTTAGCTCCCATGGCGGAAGTGCGACATTCAGAAGCTAGCTAGATATCTGTTCGGGATTCGATCTATACCCACTGAATAACACCGCAGTGAATTCGAATTTACCCGCAACACCTTCCTTTGAGTTAAAGACTTATTTTGTGTAAGTAGCAACATAATGCCCCGCTTCTGCCAGCGGTACGATAGGATGAAATGCGAATGCCGAGTTGGGCTCATTGCAGGGCTGGCTGGCTCGAAGAGTATTGTCGTTACCAGACCTACGACCTTGCCAAAGCCGACATTGTGACAAGACATTGCACCGCCTGGGGTGGCACGGGAGCAAGCGGCGCTAATAGATGTACCTGAACCGCGGGAGCTCCCTATCCGTCTTGTCCGACAAGTTCACCACAATAGCGTCCATCATGTCGGCCGAGTCTCTTGCCGCCGCGTCCGTCTCACAAGGCAGTTTATCGCGACGCTTATTTTCCCGCAAGGTGTAAAACAGCGTGATAACAGATATGACAATTGTGGCCAGGATGCAGATCAGCATGGCAAGATAGCCCGATGGATAGGCGGGCGCTTCCGAACCCTTGTAGAGCTGCGGGCCAATGATGTTTCCGGCGCAGCCAGCAGCGAAGATCTAGTGCATGGGGTGATTAGAGCAGAAATTTCCTATTGCAATGGTATCATGAAGAATGAAGTTGTACGTACAAGAGCAGACGCTACGGATTTCTTTGTGAAGCCCGCGAAATTGCCAGAGGTGAGGGCGGCGAGCAGTCCATAGTTGGCCGTATACATGTCGGTCAGGACCGCGCCAGCCCAGCGCCCCCATTTCAGGTGCGGCGGGAGCTGGCGCATGAGGATGATGCCAAAGGCGCTAATGCAGAGGCAGACAATCATCCAGAAGATGCGAGTGTTCTTGTACCGCGTGCTGGCCCAGCCAACGTAGAGCTTCATGAAGAAGATGATCGGGAACTGGCACGCGTTGAGGAGAAAGACCTCGCGCTTGGTGAAGCCGGTGCCGCGCAGAAAAATGTTTAAAAACTATGGTGGTTTCAGCGAGCAAAAACGGCGATGCGTAGAGGGCTGGCAGATCATGGTCCACCTCCGGCTTTCCGAAATCGTCGCTTGACTTTTACATACCGGATGTAGTCCTCCATTGGGAATGTTGAGCGCCAGCTGGTTCAGAACAAGCAGCCATGTATGCATGTCGCAGAGCGCCTCGCGTAGCTGAGGCCAACTAAAGTTTGTCGACTTGATGCCTGTTAGATTGTCGCTGACTCTAGCAATGGCCAGAATGCGCTCCTGTTTCGTGAGAAACCAAGCAGTTGAGGGTACATCGGGGAGCATGAGAAAGACGACCCCGGATGCAACAACTGTGGCACCTCCCAGAATAAGATACAGTGCCTGTACATTCAGGGAACGTTTAGTTAAATCGGCAGCAGCTGCTTATTGGCACGAGTTTAGGGCTGACATACCTTCCATGATGCGATCGTGTATATGTTAGTGACGCCGAGGCCTACAAAGCTGCCAATAAGACCACCGATGCTGCCTCCCAGATACCACAAGGACTGTCGAAACGGCTGCTCCTCCCGTGTATACCACATGGCCACGATAATTGTGAGCCCGGACGTGAGGAGCCTCGGCCACGCCCAAGAAGAAGCGATTGATCAGAGCCCAGTAGCATCACGACAGGTTACAGTAAGCATTGCGATTGCGCCCCATGCGACCCTACATTGCACCCCAGCTATCAGCCCCATCTCGCTCAGTTCACGAGTAGACGGCGACTTACAGGGAGCCTGCGATCAATTTTGCGACCGGCCAGCGTACCATGAGGACTGCCGCCGGATACGATGCGGCCAGATACCCGAAATAGTATATACCACTCGCCCAGGAGTAGTCACTGTCGGTCAAGTGAAGATCCTCGCGGATTCCAAGGATCGAGGTGTAAGACAGCGCGAGCTTGTCCATGAGATGGAAGCAGAAACAAAGAGTCATGATCGGCATAAGACTTTCAATTCATTGTTTCAGCAACGAGAGCGTGACGATGGATTCTTGGAGCTGCGACTCACTGGAGATCGATTTTGCGCTGCAGTGCCTTGCTCTTTTCCGGCGTCAGGCTGGCGCTCCTGTCGCCAGCCAGCTCCGTCTCAGAATAAGCACATTTTGCAGCTCGCCTTTGCCAACTGATGCCATGGCTTACAGAACTCGCGATATAAAAATGTCGTCACTGGTTGTCAGCTTGCTTCTTTCTCGAGGCCGTTTGCAGTAATAACTAGGTTAGATCGGTCAGGTTCTGCCAAACGAAGCTGAACAGGTGCGGGGCGACGCAAGACAGGATATCATGCAGGCCTAGGCCAGAGTGTCTCGGGTGCAGGAATATATTGCATGCGAAGTGAGACTCGCATGCCAATAGCTTTACTATCCCAACAGCAAGTGAAGACCTCGAGACGTGAGAAGAACAACGCGATGAAAGAGACTGACGCGATGAAAGAATTTGAAGAGGAAACCCATTGTCGCGTTCAATATGTATCTTGTATGAGGACACTGGGATAAGACATTTGGCGGCGCCACCGTAATGTGCCCCTATTTCACCAAGCCTCGCGACCAGCCATCTGAATGCAATCACTGTGACCGGCCACCATTGGCTGCATGCTCGTCAGAAAAGATAACTTTACGTGCAGACGAAGGCGCAAATCAGGCGAATAGACGCGCGAATCTCGTACCCGTTTCAAGGCCAACCACGATCGGCAAGGATTCGGGGACCCGCAGACACTGACTCTCGAAGCTGGGATGAAAAAGTGCCAAGATCTATGAATGAGTGCCCAACACTGCCAATGCAGCTCAGTACCCCAGCAACTTTCGCAGAAAGACGTTCCTGTTTCGCGGTTGGACCCTAGAAGGACTGCTTGGGCCTTATCGACATATCTTTGGGTAATGAAGGAGGTAGACTGTCGTCGTCCAAGCCTGACTGCAAAATTCACCTCATACAAATAGCACACGAATTGCTCCAATGCAGCGGTTGTGTCGCGTATTTGTGGTAGCACAATAGCCGCTGAAGCGATCGTCACACGAGGATAGTCGCGAAAAACTTACGAAGGACCTTTAGCGCTCGCATTGCATATGAGCGCTGGAAAACTTGCCATTGCAGAATTATCAAGTAGCGACTCACAGATTTCCCTCAGTGCGGAATGGGGTTGCAGTGACTCGGAATCGCATGCGCGTTCAGGGTAGCCGTGGACATGTTCGGCAAGCCGAAGGCATCGCCAGCACCTTTCGCTCCAGACTCAACCAATTTGTTGACCCAAGTTAAATTGCCGAACCATTCAACACATTTACTTCCTCAAGCAGGGCTTCAATTCTGGAAATGGCTGAACACATGCTCAAGGAGGACTAAGCGCAAATGAAGGTGGCAAACAGGTTACGGCGCTTGTACGAATACGAGCCCTTCAGCGACACGCTGCGGCGGACAGTCCTATCAGACAGGCAAGACACCATTCGGGCTTCGACAAAGAGGGAAGCGGACCGCAGCTGGCTGAACCCTGATTGGAGAATGCTGTGTGCACAGTATGATAACTGGCGAAGCGTTGGCTATGACAGGCGCGGTAGAAGAGACGTTTACGATTATGGAGCGCTGATCTTGTTGCACTCTTCGTACATATTAAGGGCCAATATTCACAAAAGTCATGAACAAAAACCCATCAAGATTTTCAATTCATCCTCACAGTTTATATACCATAATTCATCACATTAGGGAATATGTCGGTCGGGAAAGTTCAAGTCGTTGTGCCGACTTACATGGTGAACTGCAAGGTGGGGCCGACAAAATACAAGATGGGAAACTTTTTTGCGAGAGCTTTCGAGCATTACATCGGCGCGACACCACACAAACGTCATGCCCCGGAGTACGGTACAGCCCAATGCCTGGGTGGCACTGAAGCTTCCTAGTGGAAACGTCAAAATTTTACAAATAACGCCCAACACGTAAGATAGCACATCACACGTCAGAGACACCGACCTGTGGCAAGCGTTGGCCGCTAACCAGCCCTTTGACAGAACCGTGAGCTTAGGGAAATACGGCTCCTTCCCCAGCAACCTGCTTCTCGATCGGCCGTACCACCTCACCTACGAAGTCAAGACAAGCGCGAACCCGAGACATTTTCGCGACTGCGCGTCGTGCCCGGCACAGAGCTCAACGCCGACGCGCTCATCGACACGACGGCAGAAGACGAAGCGGCGAACGCAACGCCCGAGGCAGAGCCTGCCGCCGAAAACAGCGATGACGTGAACGAGGCAATGATTGCGGCGGCTGTGGGCGAAGAGCTCGCCCTCGCCGATGGGGAGGAGATTATCGAGGAGGGCAGCACCGAAAGCGTCATCACGCGCAAGACGTTTGACGAGCGGGCGCGCCAGACGCTGACGACAGAGGAGATTGAGGAGCTGAAGCGAAAAGGTGCGGGTGCGGGCAGGAAATTGTCGCCAAGTTGCTGGTGCGGCACACGGCGATTGACCAAAGACTGCCTACTCGCTGGCAAAGTACAAGCTACTCAAGGAGAAGAAATATGTGCGCCGCTTTACTGTCCTGCCGTTGGACGTGCCCATGCTGGCGCAGTGGATGCTCGAGGACAAGGACGCCAGCAAGATTCTGGAAATGCGACAAGAACTGCTGGCGCTGGTCGGGTGCTGGGCCGATGTGCACTTTGGCGGTCTGCCTGTCGAGGGCGCGTCGACGCCACACGGAGGCAGATGGCTTGCAGTCGACGATACCGGCGGTCTATTAGTCGCCGCCATGGCCGAGAGAATGGGCATTCTCTACCGTGATGAGAACGAAGAGGATCTGCAGGAGGACGAGACGGAGCCGGCGCCGGCGCAGATTCTACCGCAGAGGATGCTAACGGCGCCGAACACCATCTCGACGACGCGCCCTCCGCCACGCAAGCGGCCGTACAAGGACGACCTCGCGCCACACTACGCGCTCAGCAACTCCATCACCGTGGTGCACGCCAACTCGCAGCCGAACCTGTCGCTGCTGCGCTACTTTGGCTTCGACGCCAGCGACCCGAACCCGCAGGAGCCCTACCACCCGCTCGCCACGCACCTGCTGCCGGTCAGCTGGCTGCAGGTGCTGTCGCCGGACGACGACCCCGCGTACGCGGACCGCCCCGCCGACGTGCCCCTCGAGGCTCGCCGCGTGGAAGACTAACCGCCGCGGCAACTACCACCGCAAGCGCCGTCGGTGGGCGCGCACCCGGCAAATAGTCGATGGCACCCGCGCGGGCGGCTTCGCGGGGCTTGCTGTCGCCAGCACCATGGAGCCCGTGTCCGTCTTGCGCAGCGCGCTGCCGCTGCTCGCTGGCGGCAGCCGTCGCCATCTACTCGCCCACGGTGGAGCCCCTCGCCCAGCTGGCCGACTGCTTTAGCATCGGGCGCCGCGCCGCGTGGGTCGCGAGCCGCCTGCCGCCGCCGAGGCAAGTCGCTCGCGGAGCTCGAGTCGTGGGACGGCTCGGCCGAGTTTCCCATTAACCCGACGCTCATGGTTGGCGTGTCGGTACAGACGAGCAGGGCCAAGCGGTGGCAGGTGTTGCCGGGCAGGACGCATCCGCTGATGATGGGCAAGGGTGGTGCGGAAGGGTACTTGTTTACGGGGTGGAGAGCGATTCCAGCAGAGGAAGGATATCGGCGCGCGGCAAGTTTACAAAGCGAAGGATGTAGGCTTTGGGCATGGTCGAGATACCCTTGGATTGTAACGACGTATCATGTAAATGAACATTGGCATTGGCATTCAGATTTGCAGCCTTATATGGGCAAGTCTCAAGTAACGAGTAAACCCAGCCTCGTGTCCTTGATGAAATGTGTTCGCTATATTGACGTTATAAAGCAGTATAGTCTATGCTTGCCCCCATTTCGGCCAGTCACGTTTATAGCGCCTTGCCCATAAACTTTCTTTTGTGAAACTCAACCACCACTTGCTGGGCTTGGCGTCATCTTCCTCGTAGACGCGTGCGAGTATGCGAATGGCAAGCTCCTGGCGGATCTGAGCCATGTACTGGCGGAGCTGCTCAGCGTCCTGTCGATCGCGAGGCGGTTCGTACATCTAGCGAGCAATTACGTTAGCCTGACCCTTCCTCAAAAGAAAAATTACACATGTAAATCTTTACGCGCAAACATACCTGGTTCAGAGGCCACGCCGGATCGCCCGGCAGCGCAAAATGCAGGTCCAGCGCCAGGTTCATCACCTCCTTTTGCGCATCGCGCACCGTGGCGTTGGGCTTGATCTTGGTCAGACAGTCGCTGAGGAACCAGATGCCGTAGATGAGCAGGCGGTCCGCGGGGCCCTGAATCTCGAAATTGCGGAAAAAGGTGTTTGCGCGAAACAGCGAGATGACCTCGTCGAGGATGTCGTAGCTCTCCGAGTCAGGGTCGGGCGACTCGGACGCGGGCAGCGGCGGGCTGGGCAGCGGCAGCGTGTAGGCCGGGCCGCGGACCTTGGTACGTAGTGGGAGGAGGGGAAGTTGCCGATGAGGCGCGGATCGGGCTCCGAGTTGAAGACGGAGTTGTAGGCCTGAAGACGACGTCAGTCAGCACGTGCGGGCAGCGAGGAGGTGTGCATTGTGGTGGTAAGTCGGTATGGCGAGAGAGAAAGAGAATGGGTAGTATGGGAAGGATCGCATACAGGCATTGTGATGGACTCTGGTGCAGCGCCACAACAGAGGATATTTCTGGGTTTCTGCTAGACGAGCTGGGTTCAAGAAGCTGTGATGGCGTATGCAGCTTCATCATGGCGGGGCTGTCGCTCGAAGGTGATCAATGAATGTGGGGCAGCGCAAAGAGTGTAGAATGGCTGTGCACCGTGAACTGTGGCTGGAGCTGGCTAGCTTTTACGGCGGCGCAGCGCCAGACGGGTGCCTCGCTCAGGCATATTTTAGCGATGCAGGTACCAAGCAAGGCACGGCAGGGGTTTCAAAGTTTACGAAAAACGATAAGGAAAAAAGTAAAAAACATGTCATAATGTTTCAAAGCAGGTTCTCTTTCACGCTTGATTTGAAAGCATGACTCTTTCGGCGACCGTGCCTTTGGTCTGACGTCTGGAGCAGCTCGATGCCGTGATATGTGCGGCGCGGGCGGAGACATAGATGGACGGGCGATCATGTGATCGGTATTGCGTGGAATAGCCCACGGAAGGCTTTCGGAAGCGATGTAGAAGAAATGGCAATTTTTACGAATATTTTGGTTAAATAAATGTCATGTAAATTTCCCAAATCCGCGTGTTGAAAAGACTGTCATTGCCCGCGCAACAGGCTCTAGATGTCACATCGTCATGGACTAAAACCCAAATCTCGAGTTTAGTGACTGAACCCCAGGACATGGTATTGCCTTTTGTCGGGGAATCTCGCTGTTCGGCATCTCGCCCAGACTTTGGCATTGTCAAAGTTTATTACGGAACGACAGTCGGAGCCGCTATAGCTCCGCAGCGGGGTAGCTGCTTGGCTTTTGACTTGCGGCCTCGTAAAAAAGACAAAAGCGACCGGTTTTAGGTGGCGACCGGACTCGGGGCTTAACGCCGCCATGACATAGGTAGCTCTCGTTGCAGCTCCCAATCTGTTTTTAAGTCTTCATCTCCAGCCGTCGCGATCCAAACATCCTCTTCAACTTTTTTCATACCCATCTACGATTCTACACTTGACACCCCTGAATACCATGGCGTCTACCGTAGGAAAGGCAAGTCGGCCCTGCCCTCATTGTGCTCGAATTACCTCCATTGGCGGCGGCCCGGCGCCCATGACGATGCCATTCGTACAAGCTGCGAAAACTGACCAGAGCGACAAAACAGACAATTACCTGCAAGGCTGCCGTCGCGTGGGAAGCCGGCAAGGAACTTACCCTTGAGGACATCGAGGTTGCTCCCCCAAGGCCCACGAGGTCCGCGTTCAGATTCACTACACTGGTGTTTGCCATACAGGTACGGGCGCCACCCAACGCAGCCCGCCGCGAGAAAGAAGCTCACTCTGGGAAAATAACAGATGCGTACACGCTCTCCGGCAAGGATCCCGAGGGTGCATTCCCCATTGTCCTCGGACACGGGGTGCCGGCATCGTCGAGTCTGTCGGCGAGGGCGTCACCAACGTGAAGCCTGGTGACACTGTCGTCTGCCTCTAGTAAGAAGCCCGCATCTATTCTTTCCAGGCCGCAAAAGCGTCATACTCATCTTTTGACCTTGACAGCACCCCCGAATGCAAAGAGTGCAAGTTTTGCAAGTCAGGCAAGACCAACCTCTGCGGCAAGATCCGCGCCACTCAGGGCAAGGTGTCATGCCCGACGGCACCTCGCGCTTCAAGTGCAAGGGCAAAGATCTGCTGCATTTCATGGGCACCTCAACCTTCTCGCAGTACACGGTCTGGCCGACATTTCCGTCGTCGCCGTCCAGCCCGACGCCCCGCTGGACCGCACCTGCCTACTGGGCTGCGGCATCACCACCGGCTACGGCGCCGCGCGCGTTACCGCCAACGTCGAGGGCTCCAGCATTGCTGTCTTTGGTGCCGGCTGCGTCGGTCTGTCGGTAGTCAGGGCGCCGTCATCAACAAGGCGGCCAAGATTATCGTCGTCGGGATGGTCGCTTCCTCCAAGGAGGAGTGGTCCAAGAAATTTGGTGCCACGCACTTCGTCAACCCCAACGACCTCAAGAATCAGACGATTGTCGAAGCTGATTGAGATGACGGATGGTGGCTGCGATTACACGTTTGACTGCACGGGCAACGTCAACGTAATGCGCGCGGCCCTCGAGGCCTGCCACAAGGGCTGGGGCGAGCATCATCATTGGTGTTGCTGCTGCCGGTCAGGAAATCTCCACCAGACGTAAGTTGCTCACTTGAATTTGTACAGTGAGTTTTTGCTGACCAATTCGCAGCATTCCAGCTCGTTACCGGTCGTGTGGAGGGGGTGCGCTTTTGGCGGCATCAAGGGTCGCTCCCAGATGGGCGGTCTCGTCAGCGACTACCTCGACGGCAAGCTCAAGGTCGACGAGTTCATCACCCACCGCAAGACACTGGGCGAGATCAACAATGCCTTTGAGACGATGAAGGACGGCGACTGCATCCGCGCCGTCGTCGACATGCAGAAGGTGTAGACCGCCTAGGTCACAAACCGATGGTGTAATAACTGTAGCTTGACGGATGATGATGAGAAAAGTAATCAATTGAGACAATGTACGTACTTTGTGCTGTTGCAATGTGGTTGAATGCGGTGAATCTAGTGAATGTCAGGGTAGTGCTGCAAGTGTGGCGCACTGGCTGTTAAGTACTTGGACTGGCGCTGACCTTGATGGCCATCCGGCCAGGTCAACCCCGAGCCGCGACCGAGTATGACGCTGAAATGGCCATCTAAAGATGACACGGGAGAAAAATGTCGATAGAGCAGGCGTGAGTGAACAGTTTAAAAATAGAGACGAGTACGAAATATGTAGATTCAATCCGTCGATAAATCTCTGTGCATCTGCAATATGGAGCATCCCCAGCCTAGCGACTGCTTCACGTCAAGTTTCTACACTACTCTTATGCATCCTGATTTATTGCAATACGTGTAACAGACTTCCTTAGATTACTGACTAGAGCTTCTTTTTATCAAATTTCAAAATAGACATTTTATTTTCAACTCAAGACTAGGCATTCATGGTTAAGGAAGTAGCCAATAACTTAGGGAAAATCGATAGACCCACTGTAGGCCAACAGCGTTCAGACTCCGCGATTGGCTTCCGCACTGTCACTCTTGTGCACTCAAACCCTGCAACATCAGAATCGCGACGGCCATCAATGCCACGCCCTCGAGACCATCTCTTGTGAAAAGTCGGCGTCGGTCAGCATGGAGGAGGCGCAAAGTGCTCCGCCGCCAACTTCCTCTATGCGCCGGCAAGCTCTCAACGTGACTAACACTTGGCCGATCTCCCGAAGAAATCGTTGTTGCTAACTACGTGCTTGGCAGGCTTGTGACGCGCTTGCCGTCAACGCAAGACTAAATGCGACGAGGCCAAGCCAGCGTGCAAACGCTGTGCGAGGCTCTCAATACACTGCCGATACGATGACACGATTGGATCCAGGTAAGCACAATCAACGGTGCACTTGCCTTGTGCGTGCACTCGACTGACGCTCTTTATATAGTAAAACAGTTCTGGCCGTCGAGCTGGGGACACGCTGAGAAGCATGAGCGAGAAGCTCGATTCACTCGCGAGGGAGCAGGCAGAACAGCGGCGCTTGCTATCTAGAGCCATTTATGACACGCGTACACGTGCACATGCTGCAGCTAGCCCCTTGTTTTCTTTGCTGTCAGCCCCCTTTGGTTCGCCTCTTGACGCTCCCGTCTCCGTTTCCTCGACACATTATCCGGCTCTTGACACAGAGCGTATTCATGACGAGCTATCCCTGACACAACGACATTCTACAGCTCCGCAGCACCTGTTGCTGTGGCCATGCTCGCCACTTAAGCTGGAGCAGCAGGAACTGCAGTACCCCATGGACGTGGAGATCAAGCAGCCAAAACTACCTTCAATGACCAGTCCTCCCAGATTCTTACAGTGCTCACCGACGAACCCATCATCATGGATTGCTATGCTGTCTCTTGGTCAGCTAACGGCGCTGACGGAAGCATATTTTTCACATTTTCACCCGATCTGTCTTGTCCTTGATGAGGCATATTTTCACTCGACATATCTATCAAATTCTGTCAAATCTGGCTTCTCAGAAAGTATTGATAGCTGTGTTGTCCTCCTGGTCTTCGCCCTAGGCGCAGTTGCTGCTCATTATGACGGCAAAGGGGAGTGGGCGGGGAGGATCCAGCAGAAGTGGGATTGGGATTCCTCAATCTCGCATTGGACAGTTTTCGACACGCTGGAGGTGCCGACTGGGACAGCGTTCAATGCTTGTTGCTCATGGGGCTCTTCTACTCGAGCAACTTGAAAGTCTACGATGCGTGGCAGTCTATCCATAAAGCATGCTCCATCATGCTGATCCTTGTACCCTTACAGACTCAACTCGAGCCGCATCAGTGCGAGTTGTTTTGGATCGGCTATCTGCACGAAAGTCAGATACTCGCCGAATTCGATTTTCCTGCTAGTGGGCTTGGGAAACTTGAGGGTGCAATACCTTTGCCCCTTAAGCCAGGCGCAAGCCGGGATCCTCAGCACGCGCAGTATTCCTTCTTTTTCTGAGCCTCATCACTATGCGGCTGCTTCTTAACCGGACTATCTATCATCTATACAGCAGGGAAAGGAATCAAAATAACTTGGCGACGGATGCTGCACCTGCAGCTCTCAAATTTGGTTCCTCTTCCGGGTCCTTGATACGAGAATTGATCGACAGCTTGAGGAGTGGCGAAGTTGCCTGCCTACCGATTTCAAGTTTGAATCGTTCGAAAACACGCCAGAGCACGGTTTTGTCTTCGGAGACACGCAGCCGTGGTCAATGATGGACAGATTACGAGGGTCTCTCATGGCTCGCTATTTCTCTGCCAAGTCCATTATACACCGCCCATACCTGTATCGGATACTTCACAGAGAAGATGATCATTTATCAACAGACGCTGCGGATGACGAGCGGGGAGCTTTCATCGCTCTGGGTGCGGCACATTTGTCGACGGTGTGCAGCGGCATTTTACACCAGCCGCTGCCATTGCTTTTACACCCCATCAATTCGTGGCGAAGGTGTGTTTCTTTTGGTATCTACAGATTGTACATGATACTGACCAGTTCAAGCCTTTTGTCCTTGAAATTCAGCTCATCTTCGCCTCGAAACTGGGCCGCTTGGTGCCTGCCTTGCCCAAGGATTGGGACCAGATCCGGCTTAGGGAACAACAGATTGTCAGCTCGCCAACTTACAAGTCAGGCACCGTTACTCGAGACCATGGAATAATCCAGGATATTCATGATTCCATATACGGAAGGGCTAGTATATGAGGAACAAAAGGTTGTTGATCTCGCACTCGCCGTCCTCCGCCTTAATGTACCCAAGATAAAGTCTTCCCCCGTGCGAACAGACGCCACGATACCAGCATGCCGCGAATCATGCGCTGCAGTCACGTGGAATGTTGCACCCCCTCAATGATCCATTGCGAGAAGGCATCATCCCAGTATGAGAAGCTGACTTTGTCAAGCGTGGTTTCGGCTGTGACAGTTTCGCCCGCCTTGACCAGCACTTTGGCCCAACCTTGAGCTCCTTGGTGGACGGCCGAGACGGGGGCTCTCCTGGCTGACGTACAGCTGCACAATCTCCTTACCGTCCACAGAGCCTGTGTTCGTGACGTCGACGTAGACTCGGATCTCATCGTCGAGCGAGCTGAACTCTGTGCTGCCTAGGCGCAGATTCGAGTACTCAAAAGTGGTGTAGGACAAGCCTGCCCCAAAAGGGAACAGAGGCTCGATCTTGCGATGGTCGAAGAAGCGGTATCCGGTATAAATGCCCTCCCCATAACGGACAACATCGTTTTCGCCGGGATAGTTGTCAAATGATGCAGTATCCTCTAAGCGCCTGGGGAAGGTAATCGGCAGCTTGCCGCAAGGGTTGACGGTGCCTAGCAAGACATCTGCTACGCAATTACCTTGTTCCTGACCCTGGTACCAAGCCTGATGATGGCGGGCACCTCATCCAACCAAGGCATGGCAATGGGGCTGCCGGTCTGGTTGACGACGATGACATTTTTGTTTTGGCTAGCTTTCGCAACAGCAGCGATTAGATCATCTGAACGGCCAGGAAGATTCATGGATTCCATGTCGCTGGTCTCAGTCTCCCATTCAGAGTCTTTTCCAACAACGAGAATGGTAACGTCAGACGAACGTGCAAGCTCGACAGCCTCGTTAAAGAAGGCATCGAGATCACCTTGGTTCTCAAGAAAGCCGATGCGCCCTCCATCTTGGATCTCCTCACGTTCTAGCTCGCCGCTCATGTAGTCCATCTCATACGGCTTGGGCTCGCGACTGAGTGACTCCAGCAGCAGCTCATAGGACCTGCCGGCCTCCATGTACACGTCCACACGCTCCTCTGGTGAGCCATAGCTCATGAACAGGGACGATTTGGGAGACCACCAATGACGCTCTATGTCGATCAGGGTCTTTCCGTCGAGAATAAGCTTGCCAGGTCCGCAGCTTGAAAGAGAAAACTGATGGATACCGGTCGTCTTGGGAGTGACGGTGCTGCGTCCGCGGTAGCAGTAGCGCTCACCGCAAGTCAGCTCAGGGGAAGACCGTCGTAGCACACAAGGTTGGAGCTAGGTCTGTTCTCGACCATGAAGGGCTCACCCTCAAATGTCAAATTACGCCAGAGCGATAATTCAAACCCATTACCTCCTGTTCCAGGGTTCTTCATGACGTCTTTGTCGAGGAGAGGCAGGTAACGGTGTGCAGAGATACCACCATGGGTCGAGACCCGGGCATCAGGCCACTGCCTCGCTATCTCGACTCTGATGGAGTCGTATGGAGTTGTTCGATAGTGAGGACGAGGTTGGAGCTGCCACCTCCCGAGGCGACGGATCGGGCGGCATTTGGACCGATGACAGCAATTTTCTTGCCCCGAGGTCCTTCAGGGGAAGAGTCTGGGCTTCATTTTTAAGTAGGACGATTCCTAGGATCTGTCAGTAATGTGGCTCAACTGCATGGAAACCGGATGGGGATCAAATACCTTCAGCACCTGCCTGTCTGAGAAGAGCGCGATGCTCGGGCAAATCGGAAGCCTTTTCTTGGCCCTCCTGCCAATTCTCGTACTTGAACTTGCCAGTCTTGTGGACGAGCTCTAGAATCCGAGTTGCAGACTCGTCGATGTAGTTGATGTCGATCAGACCCTGAGCATGTGCGTCAAGGAGGTGCTTGCCTCGTCTACGAACAGGGCCGGGCATCTCCAGGTCGAGTCTGTAGTTGAGTCGAGTCAGTAATGGTGTTTCGTAACATTGATATCCCATTTCTTCTGTCATTGAAACGTACCCTGCTTTGACGGAGGGAACGACGCTGTTGGTCCCGAACCAATCGCTGACAGCGACGCCGTCCCACTTCCACTCTTTACGCAGAATATGGTGAAGAAGAAACTCATTTGCGGACGAAAATGTCCCGTTGACCTTGTTGTACGCCGTCATGAGCGTCCATGGGTTACTATCCCGGATAGCAATCTGAAAGGTTGTAGATGAATCTCACGGAGCGCCCGAGGGGGATGCGAGCATCGACGAAGAAGCGGCGCGTCTCTTGGTCGTTTGCGGCAAGTGCTTTATACAGGCACCGATGCCATGGGCCTGGATAGCATTGATAAAAGTGCTGGCGAGCTTTCCGGTGAGGAAGGGGTCTTCGCTGTAGGACTCGAAGTTGCGGCCGCCGAGGGGCGTTCGAGGAATGCAGACGGTCGGTCCGAGAATCACATCCACTTCCTTGCTCTTTGCCTCTGTGATGATGATGTCGCAAAGCCTTTGGAGAAGTTGAAGATCCCACGTGGCAGCGAGGGAGACACTATTTCGTTGTAAGAAGATTGGTACTAGGATGAGGTTGAAGGGGCGTTCTTACCCAGTTGGCAATGACGCGGCGCTGATGCCGTCGACGAATGTGCCGCCGCGAACGCCTACAGGTCCATCCGAGGTCTTGATCCTGGAAATACCAAGCCGCTTGATGGGATTGGTGCGCCACATGTCCTGGCCGGTCAGCAGGAGAACCTTTTCCTCCAGCGTCATCTGTGCCAGCTTCTCACGAGCCCATTCCTGAGCATCGTGTCTGGCGGCGCCGTTGACGGGTGTGTTTCTGACTCTCATGTTGCCTCAATGTGTCAATAAACGAGAAGAATCGGCCCATGCACAGCAACTAATCTCAAAGCAACAACAACAGGACTGGGAACTCTTAAGTACCCTGCTGATCACATCATTGCCTGTTCGGAACACCAACGTGTGACCACTGCACACGCGGATACATTGAAACTTGAACAATGCTTGCTCTCCATGATGATTGTTCTCCAGTTGTGGAGGCTCCAGGCAATTCCCCCATCTTGTCCCCATCATATGTACCCCGGAAGAAGTGGATTACGGCGGACACGCTCCGTTTCTCCCCGCAGAAATAACTGACTCGCGTAACGAGGTAACTGGGACTAGGGTAAGCCTCACACCTTGCTGATCTACGACATAATGCGGCATTTCCGAAGAAATGAGTAACGAGGTTTCCTGTCGTATATCATATCTAGGCTGAATAGGACACAAACCAACTGCTCGGACAATGGAGGAACGGGTGGAGATACTCGGCAGTGACATTTAAGGTTAAGCGACTCATCATGATCGAGACCCGCAACTAGAAGGAAGGTTTAGCTTAATTTTCCTTGCTATTTTGAGTAATCCGTGGGATAAAAGGCGAGCGATGCCATCGACAACTCTATTCGAGCAGAGAATTGAGTCATAACACTCTAGTCGACTCATTCAATACAACTCTGCTCCATGCATCTTGCCAAGTTCTACCTCGCCTTGTCTGCGGCGACTGTCATTCATGGCGCAGCCACAGTAGTTGACGACAAGACTGGCTTCTCATGGGATCCTGAGAATTTCAAAGTGGCGGCGGTTCGCTACCCTCCTGCGAAATTTGCCTACCCAATCGGTCACAACCGGACCTGGGTGAATCTCGACTTGAATGCCACCATTGACAAGGCGATTGATTTCATCAACGCAGCCGGTGCGGAGGTTAAGGTGATGGGGTTCCCAGAGCTATACTTTCCAGGGTAGGTTTTCCATTTCTGACAAATGGCCTAGCAGCAAAAGAAGGAAGAAAACCAAGCTAACATGCGAGACGCCTAGCTTTCCTGTCGCGTTAAACTACAACTTTACGCCTCCCGACTTTGCGCAGTACGCCAGTCAGGCCATGGTGCACGACAGGCCCGAGTGGAAAAGGCTCGCAGCAGCCTTTGCGGCCAACAAAATGTACGCCGTCGTTAGCTTCGCCGAGCACGTTCCTGCCGAGGACGCGTTGTACATGGGCCAGTATCTAATCGGGCCCGACGGCGCCACGATCCACAAGCACCGCAAGCTGCGTCCGTCGGGCTCGGAGCGGAACCTCTTCTCCGACGGCGACATTGCGTCGATCCGGGCCGTCAAGCTCCGTTTGGCACCGTCACTTTTCTGAGCTGCTGGGAGAACCTGTGGCCGACGATGCGCTTCACGGCCGCCTCGCAGCCGGCGCACCTACACGTTGCGAGCTTTCCGTTCTGCGCCGACTCGGTGCCGGGTAGGACCAGTGGTGGGAGCACTGCGAGGATTTCGCGCCGTGGTCCAGACGTACACGCAGGAGGCGGGCGTGGCGGCTATTTTCGCGGCCGTGGGCAAGGCGTCTATTTACGACGTGCGCGGCGGGTTTGTGCCGGAGAGCGGAAATAGCACCGACGACACGGATGAGGAGTCGTTTGAGCGGATGCCGTATATTACTGCGGTTCTTGACACCACATCGTGGGTTGAGCCGGCGTTTGATGTAGATGCACAGCACAGCTACAGCGCCATCGTGCAGATTCTGTCAGGGCTTGCGCCGGGGTCCCTCGCCAATGGGGCACGTATTTTGATCACTACGTCAGCAGGATTGCTGATCTTAGCAAGTATTATGTGTTTAGTCATGCTGCCGGGAGTGCGTTGGCAAATTCCTCTAGCTTCCCGTCTCTTTATCAGGAGTATGGACAGACGAGTGAGCTTGTGGACCCGAAGCAATCTTCCTGAGCGGGGATCAAGACAATTTAGGTAGATAGATATATAGCTGAGCAGTATTTAATTTCATCTTCTTGCTCTAAATATTATCTCACAATAATAGATCGATTGAGTGGTAAGAATGCAAGTTGTTAGGAATTGAAGGTATGATGGGCATGTAGAGAATAGAGAGGTATTCGGTACGACGAGAGAAAGGAAAGATGACGGAGGTGAAACTAGAAACAGAATGATATCATGAGAGCGTCATAAAATGTGTGGTGTTATACTTAGATGCTTCATACAAAGCAGTAAAGCCCTATCATTTGACGTCTTGGGCTAGCCGGTGAGGCCGCGACGTCATCGCGCACCGAGAGGCTGTCGGCCATTGTGCAATGACAGAGCAATTCGACAAAAACATTTCTTTCTTTACATGTTGGTCAAATCAGCTCAATTTCTTTGCTATTATAGTCGTATCAGAAATTATATCCCGAGGACTTTGTACGCTCAACGTGCATCTCTGTCCGCTCAGGCGTTTTTCTCACAAGCCTCCTCGCCGCCTGCAAAACCCTCGCCACGTAACCCATCCCCAAAGGCTTCCTGGATCTTCTCTAGTGTGTAGCCCTTTGTTTCTACGTAGAGAAAGTAAAAGACGCCAATCTCGACCAGCAACCAACCAACATAGACCAGATAGTACTTCCATCCCAGCGAGTCCATGCCAATGGGGTTCACAAACTGGTTGAAAAAGGAGGCCGCTTTGGTAGCAAATACCAGAATACTCAAACCCATGGCACGCATGTGGTATGGCAGAATCTCGGTAGGGTAGAGGAACAGCAAGGGGTTGAGGCAGATGTTGAAGGAGGTGTAGTAGATAAAGATGAAGGCGAGGGCCGACTTGCTAGCTGCTGTAGACCCGTTCTCATTGTATACGGCAATGCTGGCGGTCAGGGCAGAAAAGGTGAGAAACATGGCAATGCCGCCGCCAATAAACATCTGGAGCCGCCCTAGTTTGGTCGAGAGCACTGCAGCGCATATGGCAGTGACGTAATTGACTGTGCTGACGACGCCGTTGAGCATAGTCTGGTCGCGCTGATGGGTGATGCCGACGCTGCTGAGGATCTTGGTCAGATAGTAGGACACCAGGCCGTTGCCTGACCATTGCCCAAAAATGGCAAAGTCACGAGAATAGCCAGACGCTTTCTGTTGGCAGGTGACGATATAAAGGCCTTGAGAGTGATGCTTTGAACCTCCTCCTCGGCCATCAGGGCATCGTTCATCTCCCAAAACTCGGCGCGCACAAGGTCCGTCACCTCTCCGTCTCCGTGGCGCTGGACCAGGACAGAGAGGGCTTGGTCTCTGCGGCCATTGTAAAACAGCCAGCGCGGCGACTCATCGAGGAACCAGACGAAAATGACCTGGCAGCACGCAGGCGCAGCTTGGAGGAGAGTCGGCAGACGCCATGCCCAGGCACTGCCCATGCGGTAACTGCCAAACGTGACCCATCCGGCGAGCAGGGCGCCTAGGTAAAACGACGTGTTGTACAGCGAGCCGAAGAAGACGCGGTGGCGCGGGTGCGCGAGCTCCGAGATCAGAACCGGGGCAGCAGTCAAGGCGAGCGTGATGCCGAAGCCGACGACGACGCGTCCGCCGATAAAGAGCCCGATGCTGTGGCTGGCGCATTGCATGACGACGCCGGCAATCATGATGAAGCTACCGACGATGATGGAGGAGCGTCGGCCGTACGCGTCGCTGAGCCAGGAGGAAACGGGGTTGAGAGGATGGCGCCCAGCGGGTAGGAAGCGCTGGTGATGCCGAGGAGGGCGCCAGTCGGGCTGCCAAACTGGTCGCGCCAAGCAGCGACGCCTTGGAGGCCGGTCATGACGGACCCGTCGTAGCCGTTGGTTGCGCAGACGACCAGACAGGCTGGGGCGAGGAGGGCGTAGAAGCGCATCAAAGACGGCGAGAGGACAAAGCGGGAGACTTGTCGTTGGCGAGGACCTCGGCGCAGGAAAAGGCTGGGCGAGTGTCAGGATATTCTGACTGGAAGACATGATGTTTCGATATGATGAGAGTCGACAGAACAGAAGCCACCTGTAGAACGAATGTGTTTCGGTGATGACAATTAGCTAAACAATGAATATTCGGTGTCTATCGAATGAGCTTCAGAGCTCCTTCGTATCAGCAACACAGTGGTGCTCTGTCAGTAGAGTCCGGAATTTGACACCTTTTAACATTCAGAAAATCAGTACCATTTTGCAATTCGCCCAGTTCTGGGAACCAATGAACGGGAGCCCCTCGTCTACATTGGTCCCCGAATTAGGCAAGTCAAGTAGTCAGCCTGTCATTCAGAACAAGCCGTATGGCCAGAGGAGGGACTCGTCGCTCAGCTCCATGCCAGCCCCAACACACCCCGATTAGGGGAAACATGACCATGGGGTGTCTTGCGCCCACGATTTGGTCTCTGTCGGGCCCGCAAACCAAGAACGGGTTTCCCCAGGCCACCCCGCGACTATACGAGTCATGCTCGAGAGATTGGAACGAGACCGGCCTACAATCAGCTAGACTGACCAACAACTGAGAAGTGCGGCGAGATGGTGCGAGATTCGAAAGTACATTACCGACCCACTGCGCGCGGAAACACGGATGCTGTCCGCTGGTTCTCGGCCCGCGAAGTCGGCCATACCCATGCCGCCGTTGCATTGTTCTCAGGAGCGGACTGGGCCCGTGTTTCCCTTTCCAACTTGCACCTGCTCGAGTATTGCCTTTGCGTCAACGACTGCTGAGAATGTCACTGGTCGTATTGTCCAAGTGTGCTGGCCTCCGCCTTTACCTTGTTGAATGAAAAAGAGTCCCAATAACTAGCAGACCATCGTTTCTTAATGTCACTAAGAATTAATGCCTGCAAGTATCATCATGCAAATTATTACTCTTTTGTCGATACAGCAAAAGGCTCGGCGCCATTAGTTTTCTGCAACCCCATGCTATGTGGCAACTACCATGTCCTCTTATAACCCATGTCACCGAAATCGGGTGGGGGCACAGTGAATTACTCTTCTTTCGGCGAAAGCAACACTGACTACAACTCAACATAGTTTCAGTCAAAATAGCATCAAAATGCTGCCAGCAAAAACGAATTACCCCGCGCCGAAAGCCAAAACGTTGCATCACGGCTTGGCCTCGAAGTCCTCGGCAACCCAGCCATTCTCAAGACCATCCTCCAAGCCGCAGGGCTCGACCACCACCAGTCAGCAGATATTTGCAGCTCCATACCGGAAAGCAAATACCAGTCACCATTGCAATGGCCGCTGCGAAAAGCTCGTCATCCTCATCGGCCCCTACATCGCTGCCGCCCTTGCCGCCTACTCGGCCGGTGCCTATGCGCTGGCATCGCAGCCGCTGCGGGCGCGGTGGAACGTCACCGAGACGGAGTATGCAGTCGGCATCACCTTGTTCGTCAGCGGCTTCGGCTTCGTGCCCATGGTGCTGGCGCCGGTGAGCGAGGCGTACGGCCGGTACTGGGTATTTGTGGGCGCCGGGGCCGTCTTCTTGCTCGGCACGCTGGGCTGCGCTGACGGCGAGCTACGCGGGCATGCTTGTGGCGAGGTTCGTGACGGGGATGGGCGCGTCGGTGTTTGCGACGCTCACGGGCGGCGTGGTTAGTGATGTGTTTGACCGCGATAATCGGAATACGCCAATGGCGCTCTACTCGCTCATGATTCTGGTCGGCACGGGCTTGGGACCGCTGGTTAGTGGCTCGATGGTGGATTCCCTAGGATGGCGCTGGATCTTTTACTTGCAGATGATTATGATTGCCGCAACCTCTGCAGTGATCCTGGTACTGTTCCAGGAGACTCGAGGAAATGTCATATTGGGCAGGCTGTGTCACGAGCTCAACAAAAAAATGGCAGAGAACCATCAAACGTCCCAGATACGTTTTCACTCAGATGTGGTCAAGAAAAACTAAACATTGGCATAATCTATCGCAGTTTCGTCTTTCCACTACGATTGCTTATTTCTGAACCCGTTGTCCTCTGCTTTTCGCTGTGGGTTTCCTTTGCATGGGCCATCTTGTACATGCAATTCACCAGCATCGGCATTGTATTTCAGAGCGTGTATGACTTCTCCAGCCGCCAAGTCGGATTAGTCTACGTTGCCGTTGTGGCCGCATCTGTTTTGAGCGCCACCATTGCCATTGCGCAGGATCCCTTGCTACGACGAATCTGGCCGCAGAGGGCGCCTCAACACACCAGAAAGTCGACTTTTATCCACCAGCGTCCAATCAGTGCTTCTTCCAGCCGGACTGTTTTGGTTTGGATGGACATCCAGGCCAGAGATACACTGGATATTCCGGTGCTGGCCATTGGCGCATGCACAATGGGCATCTTTAGCATCTACCTCGCCGTTTTCAACTACCTAGCCGACACATATGGGAGATATTCATCGTCGGCTCAGGCAGCGCAGAGCATGTGTCGCAATCTCCTGGCGGGCATCTTTCCGCTATTCACGCACGTAATGCTGCGGAATTTGACATATCATGGCGCGGGGAGTCTTTTAGGCGGGCTTGGACTTGCGTTGACAGCCGTGCCGTGGCTGCTGAGCTTTTTGGGCCCCAGATTCGGGCCAGGAGTCCATTTGCAAAGACTGTGATGGAGTAATGAACACAGTACAGGCAAGCATAGTTGAGCGCAGATTGGTGGGACAGAGTCAAAGTCGGCAAAAGCAAACATAATTAGTCTCAAAAGCCTCTCTTTAGTCCCTGCTTCGGTCATCAACGTTATCATCAGTATCTGACTTCCATGAATGCCCACAATGTACCATCAGGCTGCTTTGCTTCAATTCCAGACCCATCAGAGCGCGCTGATAGTGGTCTGAATCCAAACCAGAACGGGCTCTGGATACGATACCCATCCTGGCGCTTGATAAGTATAAAGTTTTCATCTCCTCTTTGTTGCGTGGCTCGGGCAACAAAATTCCACCAAAAGTCATGACCAAGAAATTTATCTTCAGCAAGGCTCCGAAACCCGATGAAGCCGTCAGTCTCAGTGCAGAGCCACTTCCAACGCTCAGGAATAGGTTCGCTCATATCATATTCAATGATATTGTCCAGGATCAAATGGCCACCTGGGTGGCAGGCCAAGACTCGGTCGTAGGTCCTGTCCACGATGATGAGGGTGTCGCCAGGCGTCAGGTCGTGCATGTGATCGCGTTTTACAGCCTCTTGCAATTCGAGCCACACTCCGATGGATGAATTCTCCTCGGATTCGGTATTGGGCGTGAGCAAGCCGTTTTGCGTTAGATCCGGTGTCAGGTTTGATTCGGCGCCATCAGCGTCGGTGTATAGAGACATAATTAGACGAACGCAAACCAGAGTGAAAGATGAAATCAGCAGGATGTATGCCCTGATTAATTGCGGTACTGTTTATGCAGCCTTGTGGGGCATGATGACCAAAACACGATGACGTCGACCGGCGCAACGCGGGCCCCGAATTTTATAACAGACACGTGCCCGCACCCTAAGCGAAGCTCAGGCGCTATATAGTTACGTGGCCACCACAGCATCATAGCTAACTTTAGTTTAAATATTAGCTTTAATATATAATGAATTCTATAAAATAGTTATTTAAGAACTAATTAAATATCTAAATAACCTTAAAATACTATAATTCTCTTACTATCTTCTAAGTTTTTTATACTTATCATTACTCTTTTTCTTCTTAGCATTAATATATATTACTTTATTATTCATTCTCTTAGTTTTATACTCTATATAATCTTTTACTATAATAAAATCTTCTAATATCTTTATTATATTTCTTAACTATATTATTAGACTACTTATTAGACTATAGGTAGCTATTCTAACTAAGTAGGTATATATACTATACGCGGCCTATATACGGCTATAAGTATCTAGAATTAAGCCGGTATAAACTAGTAAGAATTAAGCTTTATTATCTATAAAACTACTACCTATACTATATAGAATCGTCTTTTATAGGCGTAATATTATAACGCCTAGATAAGAAAATAATAGCGAGTTAAAGATAACTTAAACCTAGGCTATAATATTAATTATAGCTATAAGGTATTATAATTTAAGGCTAAGTTATTAATAACTTATAAGTATATAGACTATAAGTTAAAAAGGTATTATATATAGATTAGTTATTATAAGTTAATAAGAAGTTAAATATAAGTTAATAATAATAAATATATATATTATAATATAAATTAGTTATTTTAAGTTAAATATAAGTTAATAATAAATAATATATATAATAATAACTTTATAACTAAAGAATAAGTCTTAGAAAGGACTTATAATAAAAATAAAAACTTAGATAATAATTAAACCTAAGTTAATAAATAGTTAATAATAAGTTATAGCCTTAGTTATATATAAAGAATTATATAAAAAGGTAATAAGAAAAAGTAAAGCTTATTAAGCTTTAGTTTTATATTTAACCTAAATATATTTTCTATTTAATTCTTATTCTTTTAATCTAATTCCTACCTAACTTAAACTTTATTATTATAATTCTAAAGCTTTTACCCTAAGTTATTAATAAAAATAGATATCTTACTTAAAGAATAGGTTTAAGAACTTATTAACTTAAAACTACCTAGTTAAGAGGTCTTTTAAGAGATTACTACTTTATTCCCTTATAAGGACTAAACCCTTATATAAGGAATAATACCTTAGAAGAAGTAAATAAACTTATTTAATAAGGATATAAAAGTAAGTTACCTTTATTAGATAAAGAGAAATAAAGACTTTAATAAGAAATCTATAAGGCTAAGAGAAAGAGAGCCTTAAAGGAGGAGTTTTATTAATTATAAGAAAGGTAGACTAATAAAAATTATTATTTATCTAAAAAAAGTAAAAAGAATATTTATATTAATAGGGAATTTAGATTAAGAATATTATAAAATTATTAAATAATTATAACTTCTAAGTATATAACTAATAAAAATAAGACTTTTATTAAGTCTTTATAACTAATCTTTAAAAATTTAGGTTAAGAATAATCTAAATTATTTATACCTAAGAATTTATAAATATAAATAGTTAAGCTAAATAAGATTAATATATTAATCATAGTTTATTAACTAAATAAACCTATTAGTCTTAAAGCTAAGAGTATTTCCTAAAGTAAAGTAAGAACTTATTAAGAAATTTAGCTAATTTAAAGATAAATATTATAATTACTTTTAAATTAATATAATAATACCCTAAATAATACCTTATAAAATTCTACTTATACCTTAACTCTTTAAAAGGTAAGATACTTATATTACTAAAGATAAAAAGAGTCTAATAATATTGAGCTAAATTATAATTATAATTATAATAATATATTATTACTTAAATAAATAAAAACCTTAAAATAAAAGAAGAAGCTATTTTAATTATAATATATACTTAGGAGATTTACTTAAAGTAAGGTTAAAATAATAATTAACTAATAAAAGAAGAGGTCTTAAAGAATAAGAAGAGCTTAATACCTTATTAAAGTATAACTTCTTCCTCCTCTTTAATATTAAAACCTTATAAGCTATATAAAGATAAGCCTTCTTTTAAAAAAAGGAAGTTCTAAAAGGACTATAGAAAATCTAATAAACCTATTTAATATTATAACTATTATAAAAAGATATATCTTTTAAAATACCTAAAGAAAAATTAATCTTAAAATAATACTTAGGAAAAGTTAAATAAATAATATAATTATTTTTTATATTACTTTATAAATTATATTTAAAAGGGATCTTCTTAGAGTATTTTTATAAGCTCTAAAGAGCTAAAGTCTAAAGACCTTTAACTTAAAAAGAGTTAGAAGTTAAATATATAAATAAAAAGCCTAACCCTAAAGAGGTTATTAGTACCCTCTTAATAACCTAAGATACTATTAATAATAATCTTTACTTAATAATAATAATTATAAATATAAGTATAAGAGTTAGTCTTATTAGTAAAATATTAATAAAGAAGTTATAGTTAAAATAGGCTTAAGAGATAATAAGACCTAATCTTAAGGCTACCCTTAGATAATATATTTTACTAGATATTATCTATAAAGTTCTAATAACCCTTACTAATTATTAAAGAATCTTAAGGACTTTTATTAGTTAGTATTTAGTAGTAGACTTACCTAAGAAAGATAGATTAGAAGGCTACCTTTTACTCTTAAGAAAGGCCTTATTAAAAAAATAAAATATATTTATTAATTTAAAAAAGAATAATAGTTCTTTAAAACCTAAAAACCTAACTATAGATTAATATACTTTAAAAATTTATAAAAAGATAAAGAGTTTAGTTTTTATATATATAATTATAAAAGCCTTAGAATTACTTTTATTCTTAGAAAAAAATAAAAAGATTTAACTTAAGTTAAATTAATTAAATCTAAAAGAACTATAAGACTATATTAATATATTTAATATAATAAAGATAAGAGTAATCTTAGGCTATAAGTTAATAAATTATATAATTAACTTAGAAGAAGGGTATAAACCCTCTTATAGACTAATTTATCTTTTTTATTATAAGAATTAAAACCCTTAAAGAATTTATTAAAAACGCCTTTAAAAAGGGGTAGATCTAATATTTAGTAAGTCTTATAGAATCCCTAGTTTTATTTATACTAAAGTAAGATAATACTTTAACTTTATATTAATTATTAAGGCTTAAATAAGATAATAAAGAAGAACTATTACCTATTACTATTAATTACTAAGATTTTTAATTATATCTTAGGGGCTAAATTCTTTTAAAACTTAATATAAAAATATATATTATTAAATTTAAATTAAAAAAGAGATAAATAAAAGATAGTTTTAATAGTTAATATAACTACTATAAATTCCTAATAATACTATTTAGGTTAACTAATATTTTAATAATATTTTAAAATTATATTTATTAAGTAATAAGAAACTTATTTAATAAGATTTATATTATTTACCTTGATAATATTTTTATCTTCTTTATAACTTAAAAAGAATATATAAAATACCTTAAAAGATATTAAAAGACTATAAAAGGTAGAATTATATATAAAGCCCTCTAAGTATACTTTTTATAAGTCTAAGGTTAAGTTCTTAGGTTTTATCTTATTAGAAGAAGGGATTAAAATAGATTAGTTAAGAGTTTAAACTATCTAAGAGTAACTAAAACCTAAAATATTTTAAGAAATTTAAATATTTCTTAGTTTTTATAATTTTTATTATTACTTTATTAATAACTATTTATATATTATATTACCTTGAACCTCTTAGTTAAAAGGGTTAGTAAAAGGAAAACCTAATAAAATTTAATTTAATTTAACTAAGAAATAGTTATTTAAAAATTAAAAGTAACTTTCTAGACTATACCCCTTCTTCTATATTATAATCTAAAGAAAGAAGTTAAGCTAGAAATAAATACTTCTAAGAATAATACTTTTAATATTACTTTATAAATAGATAAATAAGGTTAATATTACCTAATTATATTTTAGTTAAGAAAATTTATAAAAACTAAATATTAATATATAATTAGAGATTAGAAAATATTAGCTATTATTAAATACTTTAAGAGATAATAATAATACCTAGATAATAAGTAACTAGTAAAAGTATAAACTAATTATTATAACTTATAAAACTTTATAAATATTTTATAATTAAATAAAAAATAAGTTAGATAGTATATATTCTTTATATTATTTTAATTTATAGTTAAATATTAAGTAAGTAAGATAAATCTTAGTAATATACCCTTAAGAAGACTTAATTATATCTTAAATAAAGATCTTAACCTAAAGTTAGTTAATAATTAATAGAAGAAAATAGTTTTTATAGTTATAATTAGTATTTATATATAAAGTAAGCTATTAAGGGAAGTCTTTAATTTTTATTTAACTTTATAAACCTAGGCGAGATACTAGAAGTAAGGTAGACACTTATAGGTTACCCATAAGGTAGCTCCTTATTAAATTAGGAAAAGAATTAATAGTAATTTAAAGGCCTAAGAGCTTATATATACTTATTATAGTTATAAATAAATAAATATATAAGATTTTAGATATAGATTTATATATAACTATTTTATAAGTATAAAATAAAGACCTAATATACTAGAAGAAAAGGCTATTAGCTAGTAAAGCTAAAAAGTCCTTATAGTAAATTACTAATATAAGGTTATTATTATTTAAAGAAAAAGTCTATATTCTAAAAACCTAAAGTTAATATATAAACTATTATATATTTACTATAATAATCTACTAATAAGATATTTTAATATAAATAAAATAATAAACTTATTATATAAAAACTTCTTATAGTAGAATATATAAAAGATATTATAAACTATATAATAATATATATATTATATTAAGTAATAATAGAATAAAGCCAAGTGCGCCGGTTTTGGCCACCGAATCGGGTGGTAAACGTCGCCGCCTTTGGTGGGAGAAACCGGTGGGGCAGCTGCCATTTTTGGTGGTGGTGGAGCCACACCTTCCTCCTTCGTTAGGTGCACACCCTGCCTGCCTGGCCCTGCCTGCCTCTCACATAAAAGAAGACGCCGGCCCTTCGCTCTCCAAGAACTTTCCTTTCTTTGTGCTCTTCAGCGATGGCAATTCACCGCGAAATTGCAGAAGCCTGAGGGGCCGCGAAGCGGCGTCACTGAGACACTGCGCTGCGCAAGGAAGCACAGAAGAATGCGCTCGTGGCCGAGGACTACCATACCCTGCAGAGGCAGCTGAACAGCACCCAGTTCATCCAGCCGCTCGATGCAGCCACGACCAAGTCGAATATTTACTACATCAAAAGAGATTCATTAGGTGAGTCGTTAGCCGTCGTGCTGTATCTGCCAAAAGCGTCTATGCTGATTGTGTAAGATTTTGCCATGCGAACAAACACGGCGACTGGCGCAAGGCGCTGCGACCGCAGCACTGCGACAAAGGCTTCATCATGACCTTCCTTCACTGGATATGCGAAACATACCTGCAACCGAGACGCAAGAGGTCTAAGAAGAAGAGCGTGAATCAGTACTGGCGCGATTTCAAAATGCTCTACCGCCGCTGTAACGACGGCAAGATTGTCAACCCAAACCATTGCGAGGAAATTAGAAAGGTGCGTGACCTCGAGCCTGACCTTTCACTCCGTAGCATACTAATAGTCGCTAGTATATTAATGATAAACTCAAAACAAAGTTCAATCTAGACGACGAACCTGGATCTAAGCCCGTCCTGAGCGTGGACGATCTGCTTCTCGGCCTCACGCATCATTGGTCGCGCGACCGGAGTGTGTTCCCTACTGAGGATGACCGCCTGGATGTTGCAGCCATTATGCTTTTTCAGGCATACACGGCATGCCGGCCTGCGGAGCTTGTCGATGGGACGAAACGAAGAGGGACTGGAGACCCGTTGCTGGATGACTCCGAGTGTGGAAGATGTGTCGAGCAGCAAGGCTGCGGAGAATTGCGCAGTGCGAGGTGGCAGGCGGCAACAACGCAAATCGGCGTCCGCCACCGGCAGAATGAGCCGGCAGCGAAATTCAATCCGCAGATCAGGCCCTGCGTCCGAGTCTGACTATGATTCCGATGATTTTACTCTTGACAGCGGGGAGGAAAGCGACGACGGGGAATCGACACCCACCAGGACGATACGAGCGACACGGAGTACAGCGATGATGGTGAAGAAGACATCGACATGCTTAAGACAGAACCAAAGCCTGACCAGCTAGCTGGCAATGCTAAGCAGGACGATGATCAAGAGGCGATTCGGCTGCATAAAGCATTATGCTATGAAGACATCGTCCTCTGGGTCGTCAGGACCCGAATGGTGGGGGCCGCGACGTACTGGCCATGGAGGTGTTCTTTCGCCACCATAAAGGCGCAGAGAAGAAGCCCAAACCGTGTGTATTCCGCGTTATTCATGATTGCAAATTGGGCTGTTGAACAGCTGAACAGGACTATTTTTCTATTTCGCGAGAACTCCGCTCCCCATTCTCTGCCCTATCAGCCATATCTTGGCACGGGCGATTCGCGATGACGCAGTGGACGTCGGCGGCTTCTCTCACGCCTCACCCTTTTTTCAACGAAGATTGGGAAGCCGGCCACGAAAGTGTACTGAAGACATCGATGCTAAAGACTCCTGTTTTCCGACGATCGGTACGAACCACGGCCGGGAGCTGGGAGAAGTCTACATCGGACCCCATGAAGTACTCCGCCTACGCGTTCTACCTTGACAGAATCGGATCGGATTTGGGTTCTGAGGACAAATGGACGTCGTACTGTATGCGGCGCGGTAATGCGAATGCCCTCTGAAGGTTGCACCTAACCCTGTGGTGGACCAGGTCATGCGACACGACCCGATGACTGGGTGCTTGGCCAACGCCTACCTCAACCGGCGAGTTGGGTTCAACACGCAAGATGCGTATCTTGAAAGAGACCCATCCGCTGATGGCCTAACTAAGGCATTCTCGCACATGAGCATTCGATGCAACCCAGAAGTTCCACGCGATATCCCGAAAGCAGAGCTTGCAAAACTACCACCTCCCCAGAGGTCGTGAAGCTAACAAGGGAGGTGAAGCGAACATCTATGCAGCTTCGGCAGCAGTATGGATTTATCAAGTCAGCCCCAAAGAAAGTCAAAGCAAAGTATTCGCAGCTTCGTTGTGATTTGCGAAACTCAGAGAAAGCCTTCAGGTGCGACATGACCAAAGTATACCAGGAAGAGTACCGTCGACGGATGCACAACGAAGAGTTGGAGAGGCAATTGAATGGCATGGCTATCGAAGAGAAAACGGAGCCTGCCGTTGAGCATCAGCTGCCAGAGCGCTCAAGCTTGCAGAATATTCTCTGCGACTTTAGTACGGATATGAGTCTCGAGGATATAACAGCCCGCAAAATCAGAGCTATCGATATTATGGTTCGCCTCGCCGCCTGCCGAGAAGTGCGCCAGCCTCGAACGGGGCCTTCTCAAGAGGCAAGCAGAGAATCCTCTCCTGGTGTGGCTGAGTCCAAATCAGTTCTCAAGCCTGAAGCATTCGAAAGTTTTCCGCTCCTGCTAGGCAAAACGCAATGCATCTACTGTAGGGATGAGCGACTGACTCATGCAGCTCGAATGAGAAAGTTCAAGCGTGTTTCTCACATGATGGACCATGTCGAGAACGTTCATCTGCGGCACGAGAAGGGCAAGGCGAGGTTTGTGTGCCGCCACCCCGAATGCCAGCATCTCGGTGATTTCTTGACAAGCTTGGATCATTTTAAAAACCACGTTCAAACCGTGCATGGCGTAAAACTTCGTGAGTAAGGTTGAAAAGAGTACAGCAGATGGAAATATAGCATTTTGTACTGGTAAATAGAGTGTTCATTCTTTGTCACCACTTAGTGAGGCCATCCTAGGCTTGAGATAGTCACAAATTCATTGCAGAACAAGTCGACCAGGAGAATATTGTATGTACCGATGAGAGATGTCCTTATTTCTCTCCTCCAGAAAGATGTTGTTGCATCATCTCTAAGACGTGCACAGCATACCTATGCCAACAGATATAGCATTGGCTAAACTGGACGCGGGACGACACTCTTCAAACAAAACAATACGTGCATGTACGATTTGTCGACAAGAGCCCGCCAGTGCCTCAGACCTGGTGTAGGGAAGATGAAGATACCGATTTCTATCAGCTCATTGGCAACTCGTCGGAGGACGCTTCTACCAATTCTTCCACGGGGTGAGGGCAGCCCACAAACTCCTTTGTCTGACACGTTCGTCGAGTCTGATGGCATTTTCGAGGATTGTGCCTCGACACACTCTATAGAGACCGGGACTTTTCCAGCCGTTACATGCACGTATGTGCCTATAGACCCATTATTGCTATACGGCGAAAGTGAACATGGACTATTACCGTCTCCAGTTGACTACAACCAATACCAGGTAGACCGCCTACTTGGTAAATGGCGCTTTGCGAAAAGTTTGGTATCATTCAAGATGGGAAGATGGCAGCCCTTCGTTCGAGTCAAAGTAAATATCAGCGACTATCTCCGCAGAGGTTTCGATAAGCGTGAGTTCACGGGATTCCATGAGGGGCCTATATCAAAGGTGAAGATGCGAAAGGGGAAGGGGTTGCTCTGATGACTGGGAAGTGTCGGAAGAGGCCCTCCACCCGGAGTTGATTCGGCTGCATAAACCAACCCAACAAGTTGCACAAAAATCAAGAAAGCGCAGAAAGCTTCTGGCTAGCCTTACGTAGGAACGGCCGCGGTTTAGTCCCGGCCTAATTTAGTCAAATGTATACTATCTTGGCCAGAAGAGCTCAGGAAGTGGGACAGACACCTCCTCGCTGCTCGAGAAGCAGTGCTGTCACCTCCTTCCCACAGAAAACATTTCCTGCCGCAGCCTTCAACACCTTTTCTGTAACAGCGATCTCCTCCCCTCGCTGCTCGAGAAGTAAGGCCACCACCTGATCACCCCTATCCTCATTTCCTGCCGCAGCCTTCACCACTTCTTCCGTGATGGTGATTTCGTCCCCTCGCTGCTCGAGAAGCAGCGACATCACTTCCTTTCCACTCTCCTCATTTCCTGCCGCAGCCCTCAACACTTTTCTGTAACAGCGATCTCCTCCCCTCGCTGCTCGAGAAGCAGTGCCATCACTTCCATTCCACGCCTCTCATTTCTTGCCGCAGCCTTCACGACTTCTTCTGTAATGTTGATCTCGTCCCCTCGTTGCTCGAGAAGCAGTGCCATCACTTTCTCTCCACAAAACAAATTCCCTGCCGCAGCCTTCACCACTTCTTCCGATATGGTAATATCATATCCTCGCTGCTCGAGAAGCATTGCCATCACTTTTCTACTAAATCGCTTCGCAATAGTAGCGATTATTTCGTCCGTAATGATGATCGTGCCCCTCGCCATTCGAGTAGGAGTAACATGGCCTTTTCCGTAAAAGTCGCTGTAAAGCTGTTAACCATTTCTTCTGTAATCGTTATTTTGTCCCACAGCCGATCGTAAACGAACACTAACACCTCCGTAGCAGTATTTCTTAGCGCGGCCTTTACGACATCGCCTGTAATGGTGACCTCTTCTCCTCGTTGCTCGAGTAGCAGCGCCATCACCTCCATACCATCACCTTCATTTCTTAGCGAGGCCTTTACCACATCGTCTGTAATGGCGATCTCCTCTCTCGCTTCTCGAGAAGCAGTGCCATCATTTCCTCCCCACAGAAATAATTCCCTGCTGCAGCCTTCACCACTTCTTCTGTAATGGCGATCTCGTCCCCTCGCTTCTCGAGAAGCAGTGCCATCACCTCGGTATCAAATTCACGTGCAATCGTAACCACTATTTCGTCCGTGATATTGAACTTATCCCCTCGCTTCTCGAGAAGCATTGCCACCACTTCTCCCCACTCTCCTGATTTTCTGCCGCAGCCTTCACACTTCTTCTGTAATGGCGATCTCGTCCCCTCGCTTCTCGAGAAGCAGTGCCATCACTTCCATTCCACGCATCTCGAGCCTTGCCGCAGCCTTCACGACTTCTTCTGTAATGGCAATCTCATCCCCTCGCTTCTCGAGAAGCAGTGCCATCATTCCTGGTCCATGGACCAAATTTCCTGCTGCAGCCTTCACCACTTCTTCTGTAATAGCGATCTCATCTCCTCGCTTCTCGAGAAGCAGTGCTAGCAATTCCTCCCCATTCTCCTCATTCTCTGCCACGGACTTCACCACTTCTTCCGTGAAAGTGATCTCCCCTCGCCGCTCAAGTAGCAGCGCTAACACCCCTTTTCCAAAACAAGTCGCAATAGTAGCGTGTGCTCCGTGGGTAATAGCAATCTTGACGTTCCGGCACTCGAGAAGTAGCCCTATCATTTGCCCTCCACTCAGCCCCATTCCCGCTACAACCCACACCCCATCGTCTATGAATCCAAAGCCGTCTTCGTCCTTTCCCCTCTCGTCAATTGCTGCCGCAGTCCTCACCAGATCATTTGTAATTGTGATTTCGTTCCTCGCTGCTCCAGAAGCAGTGTCATCACTGCCCTTCCACTATTCGCATTCCCTGCCGCAGCCCATAGCACATCGTCCGAAATCGTGATTTCGTCCCCTCGCTGCTCGAGAAGAAGCGACATCACTTCCTTTCCACTCTTCTTATTTCCTGCCGCAGTCCTCAACACTTTTTCTGTAACAGCGATCTCCTCCCCTCGCAGCTCGAGAAGCAGCGACATCACTTCCTTTCCATTCTCCTCATTTCCTGCCGCAGCTCTCAACACTTTCTCGGTTACCACCGCCCCCATATCAGTAAGATAGGTACAACGTTTGGGTATTCCGACTCAACAGCGCACTCAAGTGGCGTCGACTCTGAGGCATCGACAAGGTGAATCAACTCTTGTGCGTTATTGTACAGACTGTAGAAGCAAGAGACATGCTCTGCTATGACAGGAATGCCCCATCTTGCAGCTACATGCAAAATAGAGGAACGTTTTGGAATGTTGTCAAGGCCCCCGCTAAATCGACGGCGTAATGCTAGCCAGTACTCCAGGTACGGAGAAGGAGTTTCGAAGAACTTTCCTTGCGGAGGCAAGATCTGGAATCTTGACCGCGCCATGCGTGCATGATTGGGCCACTGACTAGTAGCATAGTGTGAGAAGTCCACATAATTGGGCCACTCAAGTAGCATAGTCAGAGAAGTCCACATCATTGGGCCACTCAGAAGTAGCATAGTCAGAGAAGTCCACATCATTGGGCCACTCAGAAGTAGCATAGTCTGAAAAGTCCGCATGTGTTTGCTTCGTATCTTGAAACTGCTCGATCAGGTAATCGAGACAGCGATAAGCAAGGTCTGCATGTGCTTGGAGCTCGCTGAAACGAGCCTGGTCACCAGCCTTGATCAAATAATCCTTCACAGACTGATGTAATAACAGGACTTTTTCGTCCTGAATAACGACCATCAGACGACAAGACTCGATGTACTCACGCATAAACTGGGTACGGGTCTCTATGTCATCTTCGTCTTGACGTAGTCGGCAGGCCTCGGAGAGCTGTAACAGGCGTAAAGGCCACTGAGACACAGCAACGAAACTCAGGACGAGTCGAATAGTGCCTTTCTCCTTCTCCCTTTCAAGGGCTGCGCTAAGAAGCTTCTCATAAAGAGAATGAAGGCCACTAGGCATTGCCTCTAAGCATGAGATCGCGTCTTTCGAGGGGGTATCTTCGAGCTCGTTGCAGGCTATGCCGACCCACAGAAATGTCCTCCAGCCTTGTCTCTAAGAATTTCAGTAACTCGTCCTTTTATTTTCCGTGTACTTAAGCTGCGCCACCCGTTGCTTAATGCATTGATCAATGTCTCGCTTGACGTCGGGAAAGGAAGCCAAGTCCTTATTTGTAAAAATTTCAAGTGTTTGCGGATCTCTCGATACGGCCGACTGGTGACCAGAATTCGGATATTTTCGGGGCATCGGAACTATGAAAGGTCTCCTGCAACTGTCGGAGCAGCGTCCTTTGCGACTCATCATCGCACTCGTCTAATGCATCAATGATGCAGTATTTTCGGCCGGTTGTGCGGTCCGCCGCCGCTGATATAAAGATCGTCCAGAGGGCGTCGAAGGATTCGAACAGCTTCGCCTTTCTCTCATTGTACTTTGGCAGGACGTAGCTGAGAAGCGGTGGGTGCTGCTGGATGAGTTGGAGAAGACCTCTGACGACAGACGTGGCTGTCCTCCGTGTATCGAAAGCGGAGTCGCAGAAGAAATATGCCAGCGTCTTCCGTCCGTGGCAGAGAAGTCCGTTGACAGTTCGTCGGTGAGGTATATCGCCAGCGTCGACTTCCCTGTGCCCGGGTTGCCGTGAAGCCATAGAAATTGGGTTGCGTGACTCTCAGGTTCTGTTTCTTACTAGGCCCAAGCCAAGCAGTCAAATCGTCCGTGCCAAGTATCCACTCGCAGGTGCCAGCAGCGCGGTCACCTTTCTTGCGTTTCAGAACCTTCTTGTCATCGAGCGGGTCGGTGACGAACAGATCATAAAGACAAGCTCCAGCCTCTGGGTTGTATTTCAGTGCGGCTTAGCGAACTGTTAGCAAGACCTGGAGAATTATTGTGCTGATAGGACGACGGTGAGCTTACCATGGTTGTCAGTAATGATTTCCCTTCCTGTCCGACTCGGTTAGCATACGCCTAGACTGGTGACAAGAATACGCACTCGAACCGGCGTCGAACGACGTCGTTCGCTCGGCGGCACATCTCGGAGATCACATCGGACACCCTTTCGAAAGCAGGATCGCTTGGGCCGTAATACTTATTGATCTTTAGGTGATCTTTGTCGAGTGCATACCTGTCGAGGCCTGGGATGCAAGCCGATGTCTCGTCGACGACCTAGGAGGTGAGTACGGCGACAGACATCGAGCGTCTCTCAAGCATTCACGTACCAGACCTTTGGCTACCCCAGCAATCCCCAGCCGCCGCCCATAGTCCGTTTCGTGGAGCTCGCTGAAACGCGACGGCCGTCGACAGCTTGTTGCGCAGCTTGCAGAACCGATGTACTCTGTCTCGGAGCGCCGGCTCGTCAAACCCTAGCTCCCTCGTAATGTCGCGGTGTGAGCCTACTGGTCCCATCAGCTGCGCAAGAGCATCGGCGAGCGGTTGCCACTTCGAGCCCCGAAACGGCGTGCCTAGGAACACAAGACCAACGGTCGTCTTCAGCAGTGACTCGTATCTGCTGTCGTCGCTGGCGTACAGAAAGGCCTCGAAGTCGGAGATTAGCAAAAGCGCATAGAAATGGCGAGGCATCAGCGAACCTGCACGATAACATTTCCACCTAGACTATGGCCGACGAAGACAAGCGGCCGGCTCGGGCGACCGGCGCGGAATGCGTGTAGGCTGTGGACGAGCTCCTCTCCGCAGAGCTGGAGGCGCGTCTTTGGTGCGTCTACGTGCCAGGTCGACTCGTAGCGATACACTATAATCCTGCCTTGGGCACCTGCGCTGGCAGCATGTCAGGGTCCCGAAGCCAGTTGATATGCTTTTCGCCGTCCTTGCATATCCAAGACCAGTCCGCGTCTGAACCAAGGCCATGTACGGCAACGATACTGCTGTGATCAGATTGATGTTCCTCAAAATTAATCAGAACACTTACTCGACCTCAGCATCATCTGCTGCGACGCGCGTCTGCTCAGGGTATACTACCGTAAGACGCTTCCGGGTCTGATCCTATGCGGTATTACTATGCTGCTCCTCCATTGCCCAGATGACATACCTTTGTCCTCTCTGGCACCGAATGATCAGGGCGATGGTCCTGCGCTACCTGGGACTGTCGTCGCGTTTTCGCTGCAGATCTAGCTCTCGCTGCCAATAACCAGTACACGATGGCAAGCACGCTCGCTAAGAAGGTGAGTAACCACCGTTGCGCCCAATCCATCGCGGCCAGGGGTATTTGAGGGGCAGGAAGGTTAGTTGCGGGCCGTGCACGGGTGACGGGAGTTTGTAATGCTAGATGGTGGCGACGGGTCAACCACGAAGCTTAAACAGCAACACTTTCCTTGAATATAGAAAACGATAAAGGGCGTGTACGTAGACGTAAGGAAGTATTCGCTGTTGGGAGAAGGTGGAAGAACATGGCCAAAGGACGCAGCGGCCAGGGGTGATGGTTGGCCTGACCTTAGGGATACGTAGTTTGAGAGGACGCTTGGTGGCCTTACGCCACAGCGCTTACTGCCTGGGTGTCTCCCGCAGCAAAGTGCAGGTTCAGCTTCTATAGCACCCAATCAAGTGTTGCGCAGCGCGCTCTGGTGTTGCATTCGTTGTGCTGACCATTCCCGATGAGCCTATGTACCTCATCGCGACGGTTGCTCCTCTCCTCTCAATGGGTCTCTGCTGTCGCCTGGCGAAACTCCAATGGCGGTCGGACAGTCCTCTGATGGCAGACCAAGGTGGAACAGGAAACCCGACGAACTCAGTAGCGTCTAACGCACTCCATGTCACCACGGCATTTTGATCTCAAGCATCTTGTAACAGGCACCTCCATTCTCCGTCCGTCTCCTCGCGTACGAAAACGAGCACAACAACGCGTCCCGACAAGATCGCGACCAGCTCCTGGCGCTTCTGCCCGCGTCCTGCCGCAAAGAGTCTGGTGACCTGGGCACTGCGGGTCTGCATGTCACTGCTGTGTTGAGAGGGAGCTCGACTTCCGACGGCCCGCCAACATTCAGGACTGGCTCTGGATCACGGGTCTGCCGTTGCCGCCACGTGCCCTGCACCACCAGCTCTTGCTAGGTCGCGAGGTCTTCGTCACGGACCAGATGGGCATGCATCTGGTCTGGACAGCGGGGCGCATGCTCCTCAAGCCGATACCGCGATTCCTCCTGGAACCGGGCTTCTGAGCTGTCTATCTCGTTTGTACAGACGGATGTGGCTGTTCTTCCAACACCAAGGCCTTCCACACGGCCGTCCAAGAGAGCGACTTTCGTATTGCCAAGGACGAGTATCTCCTTCCTCAAGAGTTGCGATGGGCCGGGGCGATCGAAGTAACATGAGGGTGATTAATTAGACCAATCAGTTTGCATAAGGTTCCAAATATAAGGATTTTATATCCTAGACTGTACTACTCGGCTTCTGCTTTACTATATACCGATGTGACTTTGAGTGGTAAAATGTTCCAATGCTTCATAGCCCTTGAAGCGCTGGTCTACAAAGACTAGCTTCTTTGTGTGCAATCAGGCCTTTAAACTAGCGCATCGTCGTGAAATATGTACATGAATGCATGAATGCATGAATGCATGAATGCACTTCAAGAACGAATGCAGGTCTGAGATGGCGATTACCCAGCCTGCGACTCAATGTTCAGCGCTGAACGCTCTTTTTCTGATCTCGGCCCGTAGTGATGATCTCACAAAGTGTCGAAAGTAAGGCTTCAGATAAAATTCCTTACAGAGAAAGGTTGATTATCTTGGCGACACTCGGAACGCCGTTGCTGTTCATCACAAACAGCATCCAGTAGCCTGGCAAAAGGATGCCAGGGTCCGTAGGCAAATAGGCACTGTATGTTCTGGATGACTGACGGCTGAGCTTCAGGGGAATGCGACGCTGGTCGGTGTTGATAGTATGCGTAGACGTGCCCACACGGATGAGAGGCAGAGGACACGGCGTCATCGGTGCCGATAACAATGCGGCCAGAGTTCACACTCGCCGACGTGATCGCAGGTCGATCAGCAGGAGAGCCGTCGCTGTTGAGTAGATAGTTGGGAGTAAATATCTGGCCGTCAAAATGATTGGTGTTGCAGTCGCCACATAGACCGCCACCCGCATTGAAGACGCGGGCATCGGGCATCAAGAGAGAGATGCTGTGATAAGTTCGGGGATCGTGTTTGGTGCCTGTTGCCGAAAGCTGTCTTGATCTGGGTCATATAGCTCCGGCGTCAGTTGCGCGGTGCTGTCCTCAAATGGGATCGCGTAGCTCTGGCCGCCAGTGATGAAGGTCTGGCCATTGGGTAGAAGTGTGGCTGTGGCAAGGAGCGCGCAGACCACATGCCGTTGCTCGCAAACCTCACATTGGGCTGATCGCCCACATTCCCGAGAGTAATAATGTGCGCGCCGTTGTGAGCAGCACTGTGTTGGTAGGATGGCGCACCGCCGGCGGCGAGAATCTTGCCCTGCGTGGCATCATACATGACCGCAATACCACACATGGAGTCGAGGTCGTCACCACGGTTGGTGGTGCGTTTGCCAACCGACCTCACGTCGCCATTGCCGTTGGTGTAATACCAGTTCATCGCAGTGCTAGGGCCAGCCTGGAAAACCGAGCCATCCTTCCAGCAAACAGCCAGGCGTGATTATCGGAGCGATGAATTCCCTGGGCGTCCTGTGTCAACAGATTTGCGACTTTGGCGCCGGAAAGCATCGTCCATGAGTTTGACTGAGGATCGTAGATTTCGCCGTCCTTTGGCTCAATGTCGCCGCCACTCCAGAACCGCCAATGGTGAAGACCCGACCGTCAGAGCAAGTTACCGAGGCTTGGTAGCCGCGAGGCACCTTCATTTCAGGACCAGCAGTCCAATTTTGGGACGGAAAGTCGTATAAGGTAGTCTTGTACTTGGAGTTACCGCCAGTGACGATGACTTGTCCTTTCCGTCGATGGAGATGCCCGGACAGAACATATCGTGGTCAGTGTCGTCAACAATTTTGGGCTCAACATCGTTGGTAGCTGGGTCCCAGATGGAGGTGAACACTCGGTCCCAACTTGAACCGACGTAGTTATTATAGGCATATGCAGACCAGATCGTGATTTTTCCTGTGAGAGGGTCAACCATACCGGCCACGGGAACGGTTGGGAAGTTGATGGTCGGTCCCCATCTTCCGAGGCCGGCGTACTGAGTCGGCTCTGCGCCGGCGTCGTAGACCTGAAGATCTGCAATGCTCGTCCACGCATTGCCTCCAATCTCCGGCACAGCCTTGATGCGAGCATAGCGGACTTTTCGTGTCTCAAAATTAGCATACTTGATCAGCGCATCAGCAGGCCAGTTGCCCATAGCGACAACCTCCCAGTCGTCGCCATCCTGGCTGACGGAAACCTCGTGCCGGGCGATCCAACCGTTCTGATTGTTGTCTTGTCGCGGTTGGACTGAAATGCCATTGATGTTGTGCGTAGAGCCCATATCCAGCGTGATGGTGTGGGGTGGACCAGGCGCCGAGCCAGAATATTGCGTGTGCCAGAGTGTGTTGTTGTCTCCATCAATTGCTTTCCAACAGTCATTGCCAGACTCCTCGCTGTCGCAGGAGACCTGCCAGCCTGAACGATCAATAAGTCGGCCATTAGTCGGCGGTGCGGCAAAGAGCTGGTTAGCATTTGGATTCTCTCCAAAATGTTCCTTGATCGCCCAAACGTGAGAGCGAGGACGCGGGTTGAGTCCGTGAACTAGAGGGCTGCTCAGTCCATAGAGAAGCCATGAATACAAGTTGGCTGACTTCATTTGGCTAGCGAATAATCAAGCGGATCCTGTCATTGAAAACAAGACCAAAGGTCAAGGGGGACGATGGGGACTTATAGTAGCTGTAGCGGCCAAGCAACCGTCGTGAACTAATAATGCGAGGGGAACTGGTCTCCGGCCCTAGCAGCACGTCATACGGCAATTAACAACCTGTCAGAACATGGAATGACGGGAGCTAGCTCATCCCTTTTTTGGTGGGCCAAGACCACCATGCTAGCATGGCAGGGCAGTGCCACGTCGGTACAAGTCGCGTGATGGCTGCGGAGGAGTCCTCTGACAGTTTGGCAAGTAACGAGACAGAAGTTGAAAAGAGGCCCACGCAGGGTGCCAAGTGCTTTTGTTTTCATACCACGTTCGTAACAGTCATTTTTGACGCAGTTCTAAACCAGCGACCGCCCGAATATCAGGGGTTCAAGCACTTCGAAAAAGGAACATACACACCGCAATATAGGGAAGAACGGAAAGAACAAGATTGTCATGTAGCGATAGTGCAGTGCTGATCGCAGCTTGCAAAGGGCTAACTAATGCATGTCTTTACAGCAGAAGACAATGAAGGACATGACCTGCATGGCTTGGCGCCCATTGCACCCTCCTTGCTTGGCGAGTCCCAAACTACGGAGGAGCGAAAACAATACGTAGGAGTCTACCGGATTAGGACCACCCCTGGTAGAAGTCTTATAGGCCTTTGGTTATAGACTCTCTACGTATTATTTTGGCTCCCTACGTGTTTTGGGACTTTTGCTTGGCTGGCGCCCTCTTGAGCAAAGAGCCCTGAGCAGCTACGGGAGTGCTCGGATGAGATGAAGCAGACCGTTACTCGTCCCGGTCTCACCCCAATGTGACACCGCGCACCGAATAAAAATAAACTCAAAAACCACCCGCAATGCCGCGTCGAGTTGAGGCACTGGCCAGACGCTAACTAATTGGACACAGTAAGAAAGAAGTCCCCCTTAAAGAAGACCCAAGGGGGACTTCTTTCTTATTAGTGGCCATCTTGTCCGAGACGGTAGCTGGTGGCGCCAGCAGAGATTTGGCTTGCGCAGGAAACACTTGCTTCCGAGCCAGCCAGAGGGCAAGATGTAGGAATCATCCTCTGTCTCGTTGACAAGCCGCATAGAGAGCGCCAACAATGCGTGTACCAAAGCTGAGGAGCAAAACCGGGAGGAACCGGCATCATAGTCTTGCAGAAACTCGTTTTTGCGAAGAATACAAAAAGAGACACAGTCCCAAGTGTAAACGGCGTTGAACAAGTGCCGAATGTGTGCGCAAGTCCACCCTACCTGCGTCCACCCGTCTGTCTGCGCCAGCGTCGCATATGCATCCAGCGGTGCTAAAGGGAGGGACAGCTCATGAGATGAGGATGGCAATGGAGACAATCTCGACGAGTTGCGCTGCTGGAAAGTAGGATGGCAAGATCGCCAGGAGAGCAGCTGGTCAAGCAGGACGAAGAGCCAGCGGATGTGTTGGTTTGGCTTGATGAAGCTGTCAGCGGGGTCCCTGGTGGCGTCGCATCAGACGAAAACGAGGCTCGATACCCTGCCGCCAGCACAAAAGGACCCTTCTCCAAATTAGACCATTTGAAGCCATCGATCCAGCCCTGCAGCGTGGCGTTATCGTTCGTCGTGGCGCTGCTGCCCTGGCCCTGAGCCCGCTGCGACTTGGTATCTTCCAGACGCTGCCTCAGTCTTCCAACCTCAGCACGCAGTTCGCTCTTTGTTAATTTTTCGCAGCGGTTGTATTCGCAGACCTCGCCCTCTTGCTCGCATCGGTTGCAGGGCTGTTGTCCGTTGCACTGTGCAGGTAATCAAGTGTCAGCGTCATACATACAACTATGAGATGGCCTCAATAGCAATGGTAGGACAATATTCGCAGAAAAGGAGCTGGTGGCGGGTGGGGCGGCTGTTTGCGCGTAAGCTAGGCGGATGAGAAGACACACCTTTGCTCGTTTCTGGCGGCAGCGCTGGCACGCGGTTTGAACTTGCTGACGACTGGACATAATCTGCTAGCCAAAACGCTATGATATGATCATGTCGGATTAAGTTTGCGGGACATTATCTGTGGAGCGGAAAAGGAAGGCGTGTCACTATTACAGTGGAAGCTGGATAAGTGTACCCCGCACCTCATGCAGCTTCTTGCATTGTGCAGGAACCCATTTTCGGTGAAGCATGGAGTCCCAGACGGGTGTGATTGCACGTGATTTTAAAAGTAGCCTCCGCGGTGTGGCATACCTCGCACAGCTTCTAGACAATCTTCATCTGTTACCCGCGCTCCTTGTGCCATATCAGTGAGCGGATGCATGGAGGCCAATCACCGACGATAGAAGCACCAATCTCCCGCCAAGGACATATACTGTACCGTACCAAAATTGAAATGGGCACCTATCGCGGGGCACACGTACATACCAAATTTAGTGGAAGGCAGCCAAAAATAGCCTGTACCTGCTGAGTACCTCTTGTCTGCCTTCAACAGGGCTAGCTGCTGGTCACTGCTTGATGTTATACTAAATACTTTCGTCAAGACATTTGTTACAGCCCAGTTTAGGTTCAGTGTCCACTAATTTCGATGTCATAAATCCATATTAGGACGGAGGCTTCTTTCTCTGGATGAAGCTGTCAGCTCTCTGACCACCTTCCCCGTTTGTCAGTAGGCGCTGACCAAATTTATGGATCTCAGCCTAGTGTACCCATATTTGGTGGCATTCGTGGCAATCTCACAAGCGTTCCTCGATCTCTCCGTCGCGAATGTCTTAGAGTCCACACCGTTAAAACATGTGTGCTTTTAATTTAATTCTATTAATAACGATCTTTAGTCTAAAAATAGTATTTTCTCGGAGAGAATCATGTACATATCTCCATGGTGGTTTGGGTAGGAGACAATGTTCTAGCCATAGAAGCCCATAGAAATCGTTAGAAGCTGGCATAGAGGCCACGTGTTCACTTCGTCGCTGCTTGGGCCGGTCGTACAGTACGCCCACCTCGGTGGCGCGCTTCCTTGCCTACTTATTGGGTGCTTACTATATGCTTTGCGAGACTGGATGGACATGTAAAATCCTAACTTCTTGACGAGTATGATCTTCGAACCCCTGGAAGAAACAAAATCCCAGCGTAATTGCTCCTCCCTATGAGCCCAACCGAGGCGAAGCCGGAACACTTACGAGAAAGCTCCCACTGCTACGGCTGAATAACTAGCAAGCCGATAGGCAGTATGATAGGCCTTACCTATGTGCATTTCGATTTCGTATGAAAACTATTTCTCCGTGAAAACATCAGATGCCGGCCGATCACGGGAAACGATCAGCCGGGCGACCTTGTCCTTGCTCTGAGTGGTTTCCGGAAAGAAACATTCCAGGCACAGCTTGAGAGCAATATGTCATTGATGAAAAGATTGAAGGACGAGAATATGTATGGGAAGTAATTATTGCCGCTAAATCGATCGAGAGTACACGCGGACGTGGACCGAAAGATACGGTAAAGGCCATAACATGAGATGAAGCGTCGTTGACCACCTCGCTACGATTTGTCAATAATGCATAAACGAGGTACTAAATACGAAGTTGTTTTGCTATTACGATGCTAGTCGTTATCTTGCTGCCACAATTCGACTGCCTCTACTAAGGCTTGAGTTCGTGGATGTTCTGAGCCAAGTACGCGCCGTTGAAGAGAAATGCACCGGGCCATCAGTTCAAGCGCCTGATGACGGCGGCCAAGGCATCTCAGTGTATGCGCCAGGTTATTCATGCTGGTCAGCGTATCGGGATGGTGCGCCCCAAGCTTTGTCTTGCTCGTCTCCATCACCTGCACAAAAAGCCTCTCCGCCTCCTCCCACCGGCCCTGCTTACTGTACGTCAATGCCAGGTTGCCCATGCTGGTCAGCGTGGAGGGATGGTCCGCCCCAAGCTTCGTCTTGCGAGTCTCCATAACCTGCACCTCAAGCATCTCCGCCTCCTCCCACCGGCCCTGCTTCCTGTACGTCGACGCCAGGTTGCCCATGCTGGTCAGCGTGGAAGGATGCTCGGCCCCTAGTGCCCTCTTGCGAGTCTCCGTTGCATGCGAAAAGCAGCTCGGCTTCACTGTACCACCCATCGTGATACGTACACAGGCCAAACTTCCATGCAAGGCTCGTTTCTCGTTCACCCGCCTCTCCTGAAAAGCAGAATCGCAAGATACGACGCGCATGCGGCAAGTATAGCCTCCACACATTTCTGCTCGTGGTCCCCAGCCGGAAACACGGCATCTAACCTTGTAACTGCCTTGTGCATCCATAGGCTGAAGGTCTTTTCTTCTTGCTTTAGCCAGTTCCGCATCGCAAGATGTACAAGCCGGTGCATATCGAGGAATGCCGTCGCCGGTTGTCGGCTGACAAATGCGTACGCCGTTAATGTTCCTATGGCATCAACCTCCTCTTTGCGCGACTCCCTGGGCGGCAAAAGAGATTGCGGGATATCTCTAGGATCAAAGCAGGACATAAGTGACAAGTACTCAACTGCCACAGGATCCGACCGCCGGATCTGTGTGAATGAAATGAGCCAGGTCGTGGCCACAGGGTCTTTAACCGTTTGGTAGCTCCTTCGTCCCCAAACTCCTCGCTCAGAAGCTTGACCACATCTTCCTCCTGTTCGTTGAGAAGATCGAGGTATTCCTCGAAAGAAGACTGATTCGCGTCAATATATGCAGCTGCCTGGACAATCGCCAGTGGCAAGTGACAAAGTTCCTTAATCAGTGCTTGGCCTTCTTTATGCCTCTCTGGCACCTCTTGGTTGAGTCGGCCAAAAAGGAGTTGAAGGGCAGTGTTGTCGTCCATTTGCGGAACTTCCTCTCTAAGCCCGTCCGGCGACAGTCTAAGAGCAAGTTTTCTGCTCCTCGTCGTAAAAACCACGCAGCCCTGGTTGCTTCGCGGTACATATTCGAGTAGGCCCCGCAGTCCTTCCTGGCTCCCAGTGCTTGGGATCCACATGTCAAGATCATCGGCATTGTCGTAGATCACCAACCATCGACCGGCCGAGTCCTGGCTGAGGTGGTGCTGCACGAGTTGTTTCACATCAGATTTGTCGTCTGTCACGGCTATTCCCAGCTGTTCTGCAGCATCGATATATGCTTGTCGCAGCCGTCCGACGTTGTTTGTGGGTATCCAGATAATAGAGCATTGAGAGTACTTCGCTCGTGTCCGATATGCTAGCTCGAGGGCCACCTGCACCTCCTTGCCCAAACAGTGAGACTTTCGACGGCCGTTCTTTAGCAAAGAGCGCCGCGTCTAGCTTTTCAAGCAGCGAGACGCGCCCAACGAAGCGTATATTTCTCTGGAAAGGAACCGTCCAGCAAGGTTCGCGTGAATCTAGGGATATATTAGTAGAAAGCTCAACTAAACCAATATAACGCACTTGTCTGTTTGCTCATTAGACGAATGGAGTATTGCTAGGCGTTTGTAAGTTTGAGTCAAATAGCGATATAAGGGATCATCTTACGTGAATGACAGAAGCAAAGGTGGTTGGAGTCTCGTCTATCCCAAAGTGTGCATTAGTCCAAATGCTAGCTCTCCTGTACTACTAAGAAAAGTCCTCAATATACACACTCTGCTTCTGTTTTAGATTCAAGACGCAGTCTCGCACGCGCGCGATCTGAGCTGTGTGATCAAGGTAACTCTCCGTCGCTGCCTCCATGGTCCCCTGTTGGTTATATTCCTCCAGGCCGACGCCTTCGAGACCATAATCAACATTGAAACGAAAGTAGCGCTTCAGGTCGTAATGCTGCCTCCACCTTGCTATGAAGCGCGCTTCTGTCTGCTCGGTTTCAGTCGCCATTCCGACCAGGGTTTTTGACAAAAGGTTGAACATGTTATCCTCAACGGCCTTTTTTCCCGGATGGCCTGTCCCTACTGATATAAAGCATTTGACCTGCGGCATCAGCTCCGCTGTATCAGCGCACCATATATCTGACGCCTCTCGCTCGACTTGCTCGACGGGGTTGTTTGCTCCGAGGGCGCCGTCGACGAACTGGCGAGCGCCGATGCGCACGGGGTCAAAGAAGCGGGTAGCGGCTGAAGTCGCAAGAGCAGCGTCAAGGATGGTTGCTTCAATGCTTGTCTTGCCTGGCAAATCATAGCTTCTAAGTCTCGTAATATCGCTAGTTTCCTTGGCAGCAGCGCATGCGAACCTACTTGGTGTTAGTGTATGGAATTCCTTGTTATGATGTACAGTACATACACCCGGCAGCCCCGAGATTGCCCATCGTTGAAACGGTCCTTGGGGAAGCCCCACTATGATGAATCGCTTGTTCCACTGCGCATCGGAGCTTTTTCGAGTCAAACTGTGCCTTGACATTTCCCCGAGAGAAACAGGCAGCCAGCTCGATTTCTTTTCGAACACGCTCTTCATTAGATCGATGTACGTCGAGATGCACTTGTCGACCTCCATTTCGAGCCGCCCAAGCATGATGGCAATGAGGCTAGTAGGTTAGCGTCGAACGATGGTTGGCGACGGCCGCAACTTACCCACCGGTGCTGGTGCCTCCGATCAAGTCAAAAACTTCGCAGGGTTTCGCAGAGGAAGGCCAGCCTCCTTGCGCTCATGGTTAAGCCGTGCCATGATGCCTTTGAGGATAAAAAGCGTTGACAGCCCACGGACACCACCGCCGTCGAGCGACAAGAGGCAAAGCCCTTCGCGGTCAACGGGGTTTGGCTCTCCGGTTGTAGTGTGCTCCATTGCTGAAGAGACTTACTCTATATTCGTAGAACATGAAGTGTTCGAGGGAAGGGAAGTAGATTGGAGAAAAATGGTGGAAGTGACACGACAGGGAGACAGGCAGATCAGCTCAACGGGAGGGCGGGAAGGATCGTGGGCGATCGAGGCCCAATCATTTGGAGTGCGGCGCAGACGTGACCCCGCCCAAGCTGGGCCTGTGCCAATGGCCTTTAGGCTCACATGGTTGGTAGTGAGGCGGCAAGTCGTCGGGCGCTAAGCAGCACATTGATCGTTTGTCAAAGTGTGCCGCCTTCGCGGTTTAAGCAGAGAGGAAAAAGAAACACAGCTTCTCGGTAGGAGCGAAGCAAGAAATTTTAGCTTAGTATGGTACGATGGCAGGAATTGCTAAGCGCAGTAGATAAGCTGTCGCATCGAAATGCGCCGTCGGGTTGTGAAGCCCAGTTCTACGGATGATATGATAGAAATACGTGAAGGGCAGCGCGAGATGCCAGAAAAGCAGCCAGCTTGCTCAGTGGCTAGCGTTAGTGGACACCTGCCCGTTACAGCTGTACCGCGCCAGTACTAGCCGGGTACCTAGCCTTCGCAACAGCTAAAAATAGCGGTAGACCCTGCCCAGCTTGTTATTAAAAATATAAAAAAGCACTAGTGCCACCCATAACGGTTTTTACGTGTATCAACAAGCCGACAGTTGGTTTAGTTGTTGGATCAACATCTCGTTCTGGCCGGGATCCGTCCTCACTGTAGCCGCCGATGCGCGCGTCAAAATGCGCAGGAGCCGTGTTGGCCGCTGGGTCGAGATATAGGGGCTGATCGCTTCGTCTTCTGTGGAAGATCAACCGTCATTTCGGAAGGTAATTTGACAGCAAATTGAAATGTTCAAGCTGCTTTGTCCACGATTATGATCGGTTGCGATTCTGCCGCTACAGTTCAGTGCCGGCACACCAATAGGCTTCATGTTCCTGATTATGCTGGCTAGCTCTAGTCGGAACAATGTCTAGTGCCTCTTAAAGGCAAACTAATGTTGATTGGCTAAAATGGCGAGTGACTCCGCATGGTGTCTGACGCGGGCATGCGGCGTTGGGCCGTTGGCAGTTGCATCGCGCGGCTTTGGTGCTGAAGCCATGGACGGAGATGTGGTGAAATGTGCTGTGGGACACGGAAATGGACTGAAAACCGCATAGGACACGAAATCCTGTAAACCAGATGGTATGTATTACCTGTAGACACAGGCCACGATGGCGGTAGTAAAAGACTATCTAATTCGCAAATTATCACTCGATTATAAGCAGACCGCCTTTTAATACTAATGTTAATTCTTTTTCGGGACAATTTTTATCGTATACGGCGGCTAGTACAACCTCCCAGCCACTGATAAGGCTCCGGAACGACGCAAAGGAAGTTTTCCAAACAACCGCAGCTGCTGGGACATTCGGCCTATTGGCGTGATGTCATCCTCAAGCTCAGACATAGATATAAACAAGCATATTGCTGGTATACAACATACTTTTTCAGAAAGGCTTTATTGAAGAAAAGAAAAATGTGTAGAGCGTTGCGCCGGGCATGGGGTCGCTGTGGAGTAGCTTGTGAGATGTGCCAGTAACACATTCCGACGATATGCAGGACACCCACTAGAGTCTCGTACGATAGCCTGCGTGAGAGTGTAGCACTCGCTACTGCCAGCCCGGCTCCGGAATTTTTAAAAATGCAGCCAGTCAGACGGCTTGTGCGGCGTGTGCAGCTTTCTCTGCCGATAAGTGAGTCAAGTCCTGAAGGAGGCAGACTGGCCGCAGGGTTACGTCACATGTAGACGGAGTCAAGCAGGGCAGCAAATCACGTACGGCATCACCTGCCAGAATCCAGTCTCGAGGCAGGGGGTGTACCAATTGAGTCAGCGTCTATGAAGATCCGCCGCCAAGTCAGTAAGCTACATAACACTGCATGACGGTACTTGAAACAGTCAAGCAGACTTAAACTCCTGCATCTAATGATCATTGCCTGTTGCCATTCAACCCGGCCGCTACAGGTCGGTGCCGACACACCAATAGGTGTTAATATCATGGATGCTTTATCATGGCTAGTTTCTGTTGGATGAGGTCCACCGCAGTGGTGTTTGTCGCGTATCCGCTTGTCCGCTTGCTCGAGTGGAGTTCCGCGCGAGTCTTCCGTACCATCCCGCGAATGGTTGCTAACGACAAGCTTGTAATCTTGACATCGAGAGTCTCAGAACCTGATCATCGTTGAGTGGGGTTCATCGAGGGGTGACGGATCAGGGACGATATTCTGCGTCGCCGAGGAGATATCGACCAACTGCAGATGTCAGGCATAGGCCGAAGAGAGCATTGAGTGCCACGATGAGTTCCACAATGCTTACCTGATTCCTCTGACGAAACCCATGACAGGCTCACAGAGTCCTAGACTCACTGGCTGCGGATGATTGCACGCCTCGCATCTGGCTCCAAATGCAAGGTGTGACTGGTTGCTGGGATGTCTGGGTCACTGCTCCATTCTCTCCATTACCCTATCATGTTGGGTCATGGTCACCCTTACGCTGAGCAAGCACGATATTTCAACCACCGCGCAACCCGTTTCAGAAAATGCCTTCGTAGCGGCGGCCTTGGACGTCCAGAGTAGGCTATCTCAAGAAACGCAAAGGCGTCTCAGCCAGATGAGCTTTCCAGGGCAAGCCTGAATGCGATGTCAAGTATGTTTCGAGGAGGTTAATCATAGCCACATTACGCCTCTCTTTTGCCACTGATAGAGGTGATCGGCCACACCTGTTCTCAGGGTTGAGCATAGCACCATTACCGAGCAGCAACCTGACGATTGCCTCATCCCCTTTCCACACAGCCCGAGAGAGTGGCGTCTAGCATCATTAACAGAACGGTCGCCTAAAGGCTTGTTGGCTGTACCTACCCACTATACCAGCAAAAACAGACCTGCATCAGCCATCGGCTCGCCGATCGCGGGCGCTGGAGTCCACTTACCAACTATACCAGCAGAAACAGACCTACATCAGCCATCGGCTCCCCGCTCAGGACCGCTAGAGTTCACTTACTTCCTATACCAGCAGAGACAGACCTACATCAGCCATAGACTCGCCGGTCAGGGTCGCTGGGATTCACTTACAGGCTATACCAGCGAAACAGACCTACATCAGCCATCGACTCGCCGGTCAGGGTCGCTGGGATTCACTTACAGGCTATACCAGCAGAAACAGACCTACATCAGTCATCGACTCGCCGCTCAGGCCGCTAGAGCTCACTTACATCCTATACCAGCAGAATCAGACCTACATCAGTTATCAACTCGCCGATCGGAGCAGCTGGAGTTCATACATACTATACCAGCAGAAATAGACCTGCATCAGCCATCGACTCGCCAATAGGGGCCGCTATAGTTTACTTACAGGCTATACCAGCAAAAACGAACCTACATCAGCCGTCGGCTCGCCGGTCAGCGTAGCTAGAGTTTACTTACATCCTATACCAGCAGAGACAGACCTACATCAGCTATCGACTCGCCGGTCAGCGTAGCTACAGTTCCTTACATTCTATACCAGCAGAAACAGACCTGCATCAGCCATCGGCTCGCCGATCGGAGCAGCTGGAGTTCACTTACATACTATACCAGCAGAAATAGACCTGCATCAGCCATCGACTCGCCAATAGGGGCCGCTATAGTTTACTTACAGGCTATACCAGCAAAAACGGACCTACATCAGCCGTCGGCTCGCCGGTCAGGGTCGCTAGAGCTCACTTACATCCTATACCAGCGAAACAGACCTACATCAGCCGTAGGTTCGCTGGTCGAGGCCGCTGGAGATCACTTACCCGCTATACCAGCAGAAACAGACCTACATCAGCCATCGGCTCGCCGGTCGGGGGCGCTAGAGTTCACTTACCCACTATACCAGCAGAAACAGACCTACATCAGCCGTCGGCTCGCTGGTCGAGGCCGCTGGAGTTCACTTACAGACTATACCAGCAGAAACAGATCTACATCAGCCATCGGCTCGCCGATCGGGGTCGCCGGAGTTCACTTACCAGCTATACCAGCAGAAACAGATCTGCATCAGCCATCGGCTCACCAATCAGCGCAGCTGGAGTTCACTTACCCACTATACCAGCAAAAAGAAACAGACCTACATCAGTTATCAACTCGCCGATCGGATCAGCTGGAGTTCACTTACACACTATACCAGCAGAAACAAACCTGCATCAGCCATCGACTCGCCGATACGGGCCAGGAGTTCACTTACCAACTATACCAGCAGAAACAGACCTACATCAGCCATAGACTCGCCAGTCAGGACCGCTAGAGTTCACTTACATCCTATACCAGCAGAAACAGATCTACATCAGCCGTCGGCTCGCCGGTCAGCGTAGCTACAGTTCACTTACATCCTATACCAGCGAAACAGATCTACATCAGCCGTCGGCTCGCCAGTCAGCGTAGCTACAGTTCACTTACATCCTATACCAGCAGAAACAAACCTGCATCAGCCATCGAATCGCCGATCGGAGCAGCTGGAGTTCACTTACCCGCTATACCAGCAGTAACAGACCTGCATCAGCCATCCACTCGCCAATACGGGCCGCTAGAGTTCACTTACCAACTATACCAGCAGAAACAGACCTACATCAGCCATAGACTCGCCAGTCAATGCAGCTAGAGCTCACTTACATCCTATACCAGTAGACAGAGACCTTCATCAGCCACCGACTCGCCGATAGGGGTCGTTAGAGTTCACTTACCCACTATACCAGCGAAACAGACCTACATCAGCCATCGGCTCGCCGGTCAGGGTCGCTAGAGTTCACTTACACACTATACCAGCAGAAACAGACCTACATTAGCCATCGGCTCGCCGGTCGGGGCCGCTATAGTTTACTTACAGGCTATACCAGCAAAAACGGACCTACATCAGCCATCTGCTCGCCGATAGGAGCCGCTGGAGTTAACTTACCACCTATACCAACAGAAACAGACCTGCATCAGCTATAGACTCGCCGATCAGGGCCACTGGAGTTCACTTACATCCTATACCAGCGAAACAGACCTACATCAGCCATCGACTCGCCAATAGGGGCCCTGGAGTTTACTTACCATCTATACCAGCAGAAACAGACCTGCATCAGCTATCGACTCACCAATTAGTGCAGCCGGAGTCCACTTACATCCTATACCAGCAGAGATAGACCTACGTCAGCCATCGACTCGCCGATAGGGGTCGCTATAGTTCACTTACATACTATACCAGCAGAAACAGACCTGCATCAGCCATCGGCTCACCAATCAGGGCCGCTAGAGTTCACTCACAGTCTATACCAGCAGAAACAGCCCTGCATTAGCCATCGACTCGCCAATAGGGGCCCTGGAGTTTACTTACCATCTATACCAGCAGAAACAGACCTGCATCAGCTATCGACTCACCAATTAGTGCAGCCGGAGTTCACTTACATCCTATACCAGCAGAAACAAACCCGCATCAGCTATCGGCTCGCCGCTCAGGGCCGCTAGAGTTCACTTACATCCTACACCAGCAGAAACAGACCTGCATCAGCCATCAACTCGATAGTAGTGTATGGGTTATCGCGACACACCAGCTGATACCAGTAGTTCACCGCCGAGTATCCCTGAAGCAGTTTCCTGACGACCGTTTCGGACCTAACCTCTATGGCCCAGGCTAACGGTGTACCGCCGCCCTTGTCTGTTACTTCAGTGTTAGCTGCATTCTTCAACAGGAGTGATATTATCGCCTGGTTTCTCCTTTTTTGTTGCCTGGTGCAATGCAGTTGCCCCAGCATAGTCTTGAGCATTGATGTCGGCATTTTTCAAGAGCAGGTCTTCTACCACAGTCTCGTGGCCATTCCCCGCCGCGTGCATCAGTGGCGTCAACCATTGTGGTCGTCGGAATTTGGTCTTGCACCCTTCTCGAGCAGCTTCGTCACTACGGCACCGTGGCCGCTTCCCGCAGCGTACAGCAACGCAGTTCGTCCGTACTTGTTCTTCACGTCGAGGGTCGCTACCGAAACATTCCTCCTCATAATCTCCTCTAGCGCCCCCATTAACTTGTATTTCGCTGCAATGTGCATCAGGCTGATCCCCTCTGGTGGCCTGTTCGCTGAATATTGGCCTATTTTACTGTAAACTTGCACCCACCGTTGCACAAGATTTACTGAGGGCCAGCCGAAGAAGTCTGGGAGATCGTGTTGATCGCTCTGTTTTGCGTGCGCTACCCACGATGTAGTAGCATAGTGTAATAGCGGAAACGCTGACGCGAGGTCATCACGATCGCTGATCGTTGACTGAGCAACTTCCTCCATTGCTAAGTACCGTATGCAAGACCTGGACAGCTGATAGTGAGCCAATCTCGTCATCAGATCGGTGCCAGAGGTCTCTGTCCCAGCCGGCCTCGAATTATCATGCAGAACCAATAAGCCCTTGTTGACGAAAAATCTTTGACGGACTGATGGATGAACTGCGCAATGCGTGATTTGGCCGACGGCACGGTCTCGACAAGGCCGCGGCTAAGCGTTTTGAGTCTGTTCTCCATGTTGCAGTCGTATTCATCATCGTCTCGGCAATGCTGAAATGATTCATACGAGCATTTTGCGTCGACGATCATGGCCATCGCAGTTCGTCCAGTGAGAGAGGCCGCGTGGCAAAGCAAATCCATTGAATGAGTTTGAGGATTTTGGCTTTTCATCCATGCTTCGGACTAGCTCCTGGTATAGACCATCCAGCTCTGTCGGAATAACCTTGATCATCTTCGTGATCTTGTTTAATCCCGCTCCTTCCTTGTCGAGGCTGAGAGCTTTGTTCACCACGAGATGTGCCCACAAGAATACGCCACTTGCGAGTCCCGTGATCAGTTCCGCAACCGTAGGTTCCTTTAGCTTTGGAGATGCTTTTAGCCTGGGAGATGTAGCAAGCTGGGCTTGTACATAAGTCGAAATATCTTTTTCGTTCTCGCGCTCCAGGCATATTTCGAACTTGCAATCGCCATCTAAAATTGGATAATGGCGGCAAGTAAAGATGATGCGGAGCTGGAAGTTGGCGGGTGACGGCTCTTCGAGCAGTTCCTTAAACATCTTAACTACCTTGTTCGCGTTGTCCGTGCCGCTTTCGTCAACGCATCGACGAAGAAACCAGACTGGACGATCTTCCAGGATGTTCGGAAGCGACAACATAAAGAATCGCTGTAGATCGCTGAGCTCCCACTGCCACTCTTGGCTTGCCTTGCCAACAGCATCGCGTCGCTGTTGAAAGGTGGCAACGAGGTCTGATAACGCACCTGGAACATTTGAGAGTATCTGGTGAAGCAGTGACCGGAAGAGGCCGAGGGAGATTTTTGGAGATCGTCGCCTCGGTCATGCAAGAAGAAGGAGAGAATGAGGGTCTATGTTCGGTACTCGATGACTTCTCCATTCTGTCATGGGCGTATTGCAGCAATGTTGACTTCCCGGAGCCGGGCTTCCCCTTGATCCATAGCAGGCCACGATCGCAAACCATCCAGCTGGTGTACGTCTCATGATGGAATAGCCACCCGCATGTCCCTTTGGTGGCGGGATCGATATTTTGAAGCGGCTCTGCATTTGTGGGAAGGCTAGCGATTGGAGGCAGTCTCGGCAGGTTTGTGACCGCTGTGGCGTTCTGAATACGCCTTGGCCTTTGGAGGATATCCGCCCGAGGATAGCGGCAACCTTGTCGTACCCGGATCGCGTACTGTAAATTTGACAAGGTCGGAATGTGTTCGCCGAAGGGCTACGGAGTGATCTCGTGAGATCTCGGACAGCAAGCAGCTGGTTGCCGAAGATCGACTTACGAGGCATTGGCGTTCGCCTATCATCTTGTATTGCCCCGTTGTTGGATCCTATAAAATCTTAACACAGGTATCTTTGATGACTCGGGTGACCTACCTTGGCTGCTGTCGGTGATAGTTCAGTCTCATAGAAGCAAAAGATCTCGAACTGGGCACGATTTAACACCTTAGAGAATTCTTGTTTTTGAAGACTCAAGGTCTGGGAGTTCATGGGATTGAGTGACTCAAGAAAGGGTCAGTTCGGCTGGTCATTAACCATGGGAATAAGTGACTCGATGCTCAATCCGTCGTTCGGGGCGCCAAAAAGAAGCACTCCCCTTATGTTATGGAGAAGGTCCAATTCCGGGTCTGACTTGGCGATTCGAATCAGGGCCTCTTTGACCAGCAGGCCGCCGAGGCTGTGACCGATTAGAATGAGGGGCTTTGCCTTTTCGGATCGCCAGCGGTCGGTTATGGCAATATGGAGCCCGCCTGCTAGGCCGTCGAGTTGAACGAAGCTGGTGCTGTGCTGTAGAGTGCTCGCGTAGCCGTATACCATCACTCTAGCGGTAGGCATGTTTCGCGGAAGACTGTCACTCAACCACATATTCCCGTCCCCCTTGTGCATGAAGGATCCAAAGGGATGGCTGCCCAGGCCAGGAACGGCAAGCAGGTCGATCTGATGCTCCTCTCTCGTGCGGGGTGAAAAAAGTGTAGTGACGCCGTTAAAATGTTCGTCAATAGTGAGTTTAGCAGTCTGAAGAGAGTCTCGCTTTCTTTCGGCTCGGGCGGGCGGGTCGTTCGGTGTTATATCTATCTCGATCTTCAAATGGGCCTCGCCTTCCAGTATATCTAGCTGTGGAGGAGGTTGTCGAAGCGGATAGTGGCGACCTGGTCGCCGCTAGTATCCGGCGCGAGCGTGTGGACACGAATGCCGTTGCCACAGTCCGCGGTATATTCGTTTGGGCATTGCAGGTTTTGGTGATGTCGGAGAACGTTGACCAGCTTGTTCTTGTCAAAATCCTGCGGCACGCCACGAACCCTCCAGGTACGACAGCTAGGATGCATTGTAGGAGTCGATAGATGTAGCCGCTTTGGCGGCGAAGGAAGAGTCAGCCATGAACAAGACATGAAGGGTTAACCTATCTATCAAACAGAGCCTACCAATATACTCGCAGGATGCTCTTTCCCAGTCCTCTTCCTATGTCCGGTACGAGGAGGCCGTCGGGCGGAGTCTGACAAGCGATGCCTGTCATGAATATTATGGATGAGAATATGAGGAACTGGCGAGAGGTGGGTGGCAGCGGATCACTCACTCAATTTACTAGCTTTCGCTGCCAATGCTCGAGCCATAGGATGTAATAAGGCGATCAGAATGGTTGGTGTGGAGGGAAGGCAGTGGACCAGCTGAATCGATGCACGCTGCGTTGTCACTGCATGGCACATTGCATGGTGGATACCCCTGCCGCCCACTGAAGCTCGTGCGTCCGCCATAGTGCTTCGGAGAGTACGGCGAGCTTTCAGAATACGCGGGAGCACCAGCGGTACCACTGCGCATCTGATCGCCTTCCAATATACCTTGCTGGGGGCATTCACGTCCCATGAGTAGGAGGCGACGCTGTACGTGGAGGCAAAGTAGAAGGCAAAGAGCTCGGTGTACGCCTACTGAGACGAGGACAGCGATAGCAAAACGTTGGACGAGGTAGCGGGTCCTCTGTGGTCTTAATGTGGCGTGATGCCACTCCTTGCTCCCCGTCCAATGAATCCTTTGACACAAGTGCCTGCTGCTGCAACAGCATGACTGCGAGGCGGCTGATGTCTCTGAGATGCCTGCAGCAACATGCAGTTCGGCTCTTTTGCCGTCCAATGAACCTGTGACGCGCGACGCACTTCGGTGTCGCAACACCGCGCCGATCATTGCTACAGTCGCCTACTACGTCCGACTGTGCGTTCTCACCTACTCGTCATCGTTGTATCTCGTGTCTAGACAGCTGGCGTAACGGCAACGGCAGCTGTCTGACATGAACCGTTGCAGTGTGACTAGTCAACGCCGCCAGGGGTAACTCTGCAATTGACAACGATAACTGACCACATAATGGGAACCGTAAAGGCTGGGTATTCTGCATCACGCTCCCCGTCGCGACACGTTTGAGCTGACACATCGGCGAACAGGCACCTCCTTCTCCATCCGGCTCCTCGAGCAACACGCCGTCGCGTCCCAAAACGATCACGACGAGCTCCTGGCACTGTTGCCCGCGTCGTACCGCACAGAGTCCGGTGACTTGGCCGCTGCCTGTCAGCACGTCACGGCGTGTGTTGAGGAGGAACTCGACCTGCGGCGGCTCACCAGCATCCACGGCTGGCTCTGGGTCGTGGGTATGCCCTTGCCGCCGCGTGCGCTGCACCACCAGCTCCTGCTGGGTCGGGAGATATTTATCACGGAACGGATGGACATGCATCTCGTGTGGACGACCGGCCGGATGTTCCTCAAGCCGATCCCGCGCTTCCTCCTAGAACCGGCCTTCTGGGTCCGATACCTCAGCTGTGGAGGAGAATGCGGATGCCCTCCCGACACGAGTGGTAACCCTACGTTGCCACACAGACAGAATGCAAGCGTCTAGGCCTCCGCCGACGTGCACTCGGCTTCCTCTGCTCCTACGCCGCCTCTGCTGTCGCATGAGAGCGATTTTCTCATTGCCCAAGACAATCATCTGCTGCCGTCAGAGGTAACGTGGTGCGGGTGGCGGATATTTGTCGAGCAGCTGGATACGGAACACATCTACCCCACATCGACCTCGCTTCGTCCACGGCGAGCTGCGTCTCAGTCGTCTGAACAAGATATATGCTGTCGCCCGGACGCCGATGTGCAGGTACATGGCTCGCTGGGAGCGGTATGGCGCCTTCTTCCACGATCACTTCGCTTGGCTGGCCAGTGCAACAGTGTATATCGCCATTGTCCTGACTGCGATGCAGGTCGGGCTGGCGACCGAGCTCCTCGGCCACAATCACACTTTCCAGTCTGCGTCGTACGGCTTCACGGTGTTTTCCATTTTAGGACCTCTCATCGCCGCCTCGATCATTATGCTTCAATTCTGTGGCATCTTTGTATGGAACTGGGTGAGGGCCGTTCATCGGAAGAGGACGCGTTACTCTGAGTTGCGCCTTTTGTAACTCTCCTTGCCTAAGCTTTACATTCGAGGTAAATGGAGTTCTTCCTCTCGCATTAGTGGAAAAGGTGCATAACGTTGGTCCGTTAAAGCATAGGTTGCCCACACGATGCTGTAGCCACCAAAGTGGCAGCAGCGGTTGTTTTTCCACGACTCGTCCCACTCAGAACGAGACTCAGCAATTCCGCTCAGAACCCTTAAAAGCTGAATTACATAAATAAGTGCATTTGAGAAGAGAAGCAACGACGAACGCGAAGCCCTCGCCGTGTGATAGCCTACCGGGTAGGCACTGGCCGGGCTGCCAAGCTTGAAGTTTGAGCACCCTATTCCGCCACTTCGCCAAGCAATCTGATTAATAGTGGAGGCATATGCATGCCCGAGGGCGCCATTGGGTAGCTGAGGCTAACAAGGGTTTCTTAATTGTACCTACCAACGCTACTACGCCATACGTGGCGAGAGCCATAGCTGGCTTGCGAGTGCGCCTTCTCGGCGCGTAGCAGAGACGAGTACGCCCTGCGCGACCTGAATCAAATGTCGCGTGTCTTGACAACGAACGGGGTGCGTGTTTCTTCCTTGAGCAACCACCGAGCACCCAAGATACCAGGCCAGCCAAGAAAACTAACACATAAAGGTCGAATACACTGCTCTGGCTTTGAATACTACTATGATTGCTTAGCATCACTCTTACCATCGAGAGTTATACGAAAACGAAGATTTCGGCCGGTCCCGTCGTAGCAGTTCTTATCCGTTGGGCTGTAGCGAATCTGGCAATCCGCGCAGACGACAGCCTGCTTCCGAAGACCCAAGTTCTTTGTAACCCTCTTGGTGGTCTCATCTCTACCTGCGCAGAGTTTTGCGAAGCGCTCCAAATCCGAGAAGCGCGCACGAACTGTCGAGTTGATAATACTAAATGCCCCGCTTGCGCAGAAGCGAACCTGCGTACAGTGAGTATTATATGTGTCGATAACTCTGGCCCCTCTTGAATGACAAGCAGACTTGAGCGAAGAAATTCTCGTAAATGTGGCTGCCAGTGGAAGGTGATCGCGGAAGCCGTCGAAGGAGAATGGCTTCTGCGCCATCATCATCATGCGGAGCAGCAGTGGAATCTCAAGTCTGGGAGCATGGTGGGAGAGTGACCGAGACTGGATTCCAGCTTCTATACCAGCCGGGAACCGCCGACTACTCAAGTAGCAATCAGAGCTTGAGCCCACGCCGGTAGGACAAACAGATTCAAGCATCGACGTCGCGCCCTTGTTGGGCAAATTGGATTTGCTTACAGTACGTCAAGGAAAGATGGCCATGCTCAATTTCGACGCCTCCACTGTTGCATCTGTCCAGGCAGGACCGGGTATCTATCAGCTTGAATACACGGTGGGCAAGAACGGAAATGTAGGGTCAAAACTAGAATGCAGTTTGAATTGCTTACGCGAGAAGATGCAGACGCAGCAAAGTATAAAAAATTGTAGATGCAGAATCTTCAGATGACGGAGTAGCTATCCCGGCTTCAAATTTGGAAGCTCTATGTATCGCCACCGGTGAAAATTTGGACAGATTGGAAATCAAGAGTTGAAGCGTGCCAGGCCATAAGCAAGGCAGGTCACAAAATAGTCCGCAGAACCTCTGTTGCTTCTATTCTCACTCTTTCCGTTCTTTGCTTGTTGTACCGTTGCCAGTCGCTTGTTGGTTCTGCAGTTCGTTGTCTTGTCGGGCAAGCTGCGCAAAGATCAACCCGAAAGTTGAAGCAGATTCTCTGCCTCGCGGGCCGCTTCATCGAAATATTTCTTTTGTCGACGATTGCGTTGACGCGTGGATAAGATATCTAACCTCTCCTTGCGGTATGTGCCTTCTTTTTCTAGCCTTTGCTGTGTTGCAAGGCTTGTGAAACGCGCCCTATAAATGCCTTCTGGTGTGAGTCTCATCACGCCTTCGGGCACGCAAAGCACGGATTGTGGCATCGCGTATCAATCTGCAAAACTCCAAATACTGTCTGCCTTTATGTATTTACCCAGCTCGACTGGTTCACATTGCCCTTTCCAGTGTATTTGAAATGCAGCAGGGGACGAGTCTCTTTAAAGGTATGAAAAGGAGTTGATTTCGGCGCTCAATATGCTCAAAGGCGCTGTGAGGCTTAGAAAAGCCTTACATCACTTTTAGGTTCCCCTCAAGGATGCCGCAAGAGCAGATGACGAATGTATCGAAGCCGTTTCTGACGCCTGGGGTAAAAGGTGCGGCCAAGTGGTGAACAACCCTGCACCGTCTTCACGAGACTCCGTCCATGTCAGGTTCCTGTCAACATGGTCGCTTCTGGGTTCCTTTTGGCAGCAAGGTAAATAATTTTAGGCCGATAATGACTGTGATTGTTTGCTTTGCGTCCTAAACGGGCTCAGCGGTATCAACTACACGCTCCTCTGCACATCGAGCGCATTCCGAGCAGATGTCGACAGGCCGACTTTCCGATAACAGAAGCACCCAGCTTCCGCCATGACACATGTCGGTGAGCCGACAGCTGCTCGAAGAATGGAGCGCTATTCAACCGCCTGAATGTAATACAGAAACTGCTGAGAGGAAGGAAGAAATTTCTCTGAGCGCCATTTAGTGTCTTCCGCGATGAGCAGCCCCTTCTGACGTTTGGGGCCTGCTCAGACGGCAGTTTAGTTGAGCCTGTTTTTGCGCTCTGGCACAGATGACGAGGTGCAGGTAAATAATCGCCGCTCACGTTTACTAGCATCCAAAACAGCTTCATTCAACACCCGCGCTCTTGCGCCATCAGTGAGCCCATGCGTCGAGGCCAGTTTCTGACGACAGAAGCACCAGTCTCCGGCCAAAGACACATGCCAACAAGCTGGCACTTGTTCTAATCAATGAATTACATAACATTTCATTCAGACCTGCCCTCACTGCAGCCGTCGACTGGTGCGTCAAATTCCGCAAGAGCCGCATCGGCGCTTGGTCAAGTTGGATGATGCCCTCCAGCTGTTGCAATGCTCAACCTTTTACTGGCCCCTGATGCGCTCTCTGACGCCCCATGAGTTTCCTGCCTCCATCCTTGCTCCTCGTAATTCACCGTGCCAGACACCGTGTGGCATGCCAAGTCGATGCATGCAAGAACGGCTTCAATAGCACCTTGATTTCGTCAGGTTGATCTTTGAAACAAAAAGCAAAATACAAATATTATACTGATATATATCCTCCACGCGGGCCGAAGCTTGCAACCCGACCTTGCCGACCAGAGATGGACTCCGGGGACTCGGATCGGTTTCGGGCTCGAAGGAATGTTTCCGCGCGAGAAACCCACCACCGTCGACCCGTCTCAGCTAAATAGTTAGTTACCGTAGATGTACATGATGGTCTGTTTTAGGATGTGCATTTACCCTCTTGCAGATTTTAGTGGTCCTCTCAACCTTCCGAGGTAACGTTGGTGCCGCCTGAACCAGGGATGATATTAGATACGGAATAGACTATAGTACGATGATTAGTGGGCATTCATGCATCTCCGCGGGCGCCCCGGCTGGAGACAGGCGCCCCGAAAGGGGGTTGATTTCGGCGATCTGACTGACGTATGTCTGACGTTATAACGTTGCGTGCAACAGCCCCTCGGCCGAGATACGGGGACCATGCTGCACTACACACCTTTTACACCTTGGCTGACACGCTTGACACGCACCTTTCTTGCTTGCTTGCTTGGTAGGTATCTAACCCTTGAATTGGGGGAATGCGGGGAGGAAAGACTGGATGGCCAGCAGCTCTTTCCTCTCTCTTTGATTGGTGCTCAGCGCAATCCTGCAACACGTCTTTGCACTCCCTCCTCTTCTTCCGCCTTCTCCCCATATCTCTCCCAGCCATAAATAATAGGCTACCCCCTTGCTCTTGCGCCTAAGACAACTCAACTGTATGGATGGTCGCGAAACCAGGGAAAAACAACAGACCGCTATGCCGCGTGGGGAATCAGTTACGCATCGTGCCTGCGAGCGCTGTCGCCGCAAGAAACGCAAGGTAGGATTAACCAGGAGTGAGTCCAGGCAGGCCTGTATTTTTACCTTGATGACCTCGATTGCTCTTTCGCTTCGTTCGACTAACCTCGTTGTCGACGCATAAAGTGCAATGGAAACGACTCGAAGCCGTGTAGAGGCTGCCGTGAAGGCGGCGTCGACTGCGTGGATATCGAAAACCCTCGTGTCTCCAAGGCAGACCTGCGAGAAAAGCTGGCGCACCTGCAGTTGATAAATTCCGAAAACGACAGGCTTCTCAATTTTCTATCGTCCAAGGAAACAAGCCCGGCCGACTTGAATAGCATCTGCGCCGGCTCTCTGATGGCGAGCCACGTGCAGAAGTTACTTCGTCGTTGGCAGCGCAGAGGCCCACTGCCCAAGATGAATGTAGCCAAAAAGGTAAGAAAACTTTCTGCGTAAGAATCTTCTAGTCACGATCGTCACACGTATGGGTGCTGGCTCTGACCTCGATGAAAAATTGTCTTGTCACTTCTGCAGACGCCTCCACCGTCGCAAGCCCTCCTGTGACCGAGACCACGTCGACCATTAGTCCGGTAGCTACCGTACTGGACAGCCCACCGACGTCGGCTGGCACATCAATTAATGCGCCGTCGTCCTGCATCGTTTTGCCGGGCATCTCTTCCCAAGAGTCGCATTTTCGCGCCAACCTGAGCACTACCGGCTGCAGCTCCCGCAGCTTCTCGACGTCATCCTCGCTAGGGACTGCCTCATTTTCTGTCCCATCAATAAGCATGATTTTAGGCGCGATTTTGGAACAGGCCATGGTCTGTACTGCTCCACGGCTCTTATAGATTCGCCCTTGCACTAGGTACTCTTTTGGCCAAGGATAATGCAAGACTCGCGACCAAATCCGAGCAAGGGGGAATCTTCAAGACGACGACCTCGGGCAGGCATTTGCCCGCGAAGCAATATCTGCCCTATACAACGGCACGGGTCTCCCGCGGCGCATCGCCGATATACAAGCGCTCGGTATCCTATCGCTCTACTGTCTCGGCTGCAATAAGCTGAATGACGGCAAGGGATTCGCGGCCGACTTTGGTGCTGCAATCATTGAGCAGTGGCACACCGAGCAGCTGATCCAATCCAATAGTTTATGTTTTCCGGATAAGCAGGTGCACGCGAATATCTGTTGTGCTGCCGTCTCCTCCAACAGGTAAGTCGCAGCCTCCTCTTCGTGAGCATTTGTCGTCCCGTAGTAGGATTATACTTACCACCCAGTCCCTTTGCCTAGGGTACTTTATCTGATTTCAGACTATAACAAAACATTGAGCGAGTACGCAAGAGGAGCTGGCAAGGTAAGAAATCATGCGGAAGAATCCGAGGGGATCGCTGTCCGGTGTCTGTTGGACCTCTCCAGTTCCATAATAGGTGTGACGCTCACATTTCGCTGCCAACATGACGTATTCTTCATGATCAGCTCACCATCATAGATAATGCGTTCTTCCGCAGAGACCTTCGTTCTACCCCGACAACCCCCGCGTGATAGCTGCCAAGCTATTCCAGTTGACAGAATGGACGTATGCAGCACGATCGGCGGCAGAAAATACGACTTTCAGGCAGGCTGTACATGTTTATCAGCAAGGTTTGACTTGGTATGCTTCCTTCTTTCAGTATACTAACGTCTGCGGAGACCGCCACATGCCGCTGATTCTCTTTGTTCAGTAAGCACCCTTTTCCAAGCTGGACCAAGTCGGATCCTATTATCCTGTTGCCTAAGCAGAGCTGACACTGAACTATCCAATCAGCACCTACTATCACTTTTGCGTCTTGTGTGTCTTGACGCCTTACATTCTCCAAGGGATACCGATTGCCATCGACGGGACACTGCCCGAGTTGGTGTGCAAGCAGGCCGCGAGCAGCATTCGAGAGCTCGTGAAGTCCTATAGCCAGTTTTGTATCAATGGCAAGCTCCTCGATTTCATGCCCTTGTTCAAATATGCCGCCTTGTCATTACTGGATATAGCTGAAGCAAATTCCTGCTAGCTGAAAGCGATTCGAGAAAAGAACCGAAAAGAATTTCGAAAAGAAATTGGCTTGGACTTTCCGCTGAAACATCTTCGCGAGTCACCAGAATGAGATGCTGGAAGCTTCCAAAGGTACTTCCTCTTGCACTGTGCTCGTGTGACTGGTTGCCACACCAATTTCGGTCCCAGAGCTGAGCATGGTATGCCAACCGATGCGGCAAAAGCCTTTGCGCATCAGCTACTCATGCACCAATGCAATGAAGATAGTTGTGCCGTACCTCTTTGGCAGCGTGAGGGTTTCGGCGTTCGAGTTGCTCGATAGCTTAGAGACTCCGTCTATTCTATCTAGTAGTACTTAGCAGAGCGAAATGATTGTGAATACCAGAACAGGAAGGAAATTGAGACAGAAAACATTATATTATTCCAGCTCATAGCTTTGCCTCCAATACGTTGCCGAGGTTGACTCTGCTGCGGAGGCCCGTGTCTTGGCGAGAAATCAAAGACGGAAACGCGAACAAGACAATATCTCGCAGAGGGCAGAGCCTCATCCAACGAATTGAAGCAAAACGGCATATTACGGAGCCGTCAATATCACAAACGAAGCTGTGGAACACATGGCGTCTATCGGTATACTGCAGGCTCGTACGAGAATATTGCACATGCGAAACAGGCCGCACAAAAACGACAAAGCGGAACCATACGTAATGCCAGAGTACGTTAGGTAAGTAAGCACGTCGTCATCAATCGTATTCGTGAGTTCAAAGAACTCATCCGATATTTGCGCTCCGACTGTCACTTGAAAACTTTTGTGGATAGAGCTGAGCACGTCCTGGCGCGCTGAAGCATTACGAAGAGTGCGACCGGGCAAACGGAGGCCATGGCAGACATGTCATCGTCGAAGGCTCACTTCGAGCTTTCTTTTCAGAAAAGTATCTATCTGACTGGTAGAAACGCAGCCCAGAATGGGCAAACAAATGGAGGGACAAAATCGAACTGCAAGGTTTTAGCAACAGCTATGCGATAAATATGGGCATGGAATTATATGGCTACTTCCAGAGAGACTGCGCGACACAAAGTAGGTATGAATGAAGTTACCCGAATGAACACTGGCACTGACCTGCATCCGCTAGCGTGGAAAGGCTCACCGACGCAGATAGAGAGTTGGTGCTGACCTTGATTGACACGAAACATCCGAACCTGAAAGAGGAGCTGAAATACCTTTCAGAACTTACATTATATTTATTCCGTCACGGCAGACTGCCAGCTGATCGTCTGATAGTAGAAAGTCGGAGTGAAGAGCAGGCGGCTGAGAGAAAGCTTCGCGAGTTCAGCGAGCTTCTACGCCCTGCAAACGATTGCTTGGTAGAGCACACCGATACGGAGGTACCTACTCTGCCGTTGGTGCAGTCTTTCTCTTTACATGAGGAAGAACTGCTGTGGCGGCCTAGCAGTGAAGCAGCCGTGTCGCCTCCACCTTCAGATGGCTGCTTTGATTGGGATGCCGCGTACCAAACCATCCTAGCTGTTAACTTTTCTTCATGAGATCCGTTTGTCGACGCGGAAGGAGACGCGCTCGATGATCCGGGGCGGCTCAGGTAGGAACTGTAGAGTTTAGAGGTGAAGGACAGCAGTAAAATAGTTGTGTCCGGGCGGGAGAAGGGCTTTATGCCTTCATCGGTCAAAGTTGCATTTACATGCCAGTAATTAATCTAGAGAATCATAATAACAATCAATATTAAAACATCGGCATAGTTTTGTTTGTGGTGCACGGGAGTTCTCATGATATCTGGAACGACCGCCTGACACAGGCCGGTGTGAAAGGCTTCCATACGCAGACGCCAGGCTAGTGAAACGCGCGGCCTTTTACCTTTTCTCATTTTTACGTCCTCCTTTGGCAGCGCTACGGGGTTCCACCAAGATAAGTACTTAAAGGGGAGGACGCCCGCTCTTGATGCACTCTGACCGCACAACACCAACATGAGCAACCCCGAGAATTGAGTCTTGTAGAGCCACACGTCATAGAACGTTTTGCGCGTAGTCTTTCGGCAGACTGTACACATGCAGTCATACGACAGAATACACTCTGGGCGTGATCGATTCTGTATTCCTGAAGGATATCTGGGCCAGACGTTAGTCGCCAGGTGCGGCTTACGCGACAGGTTTCCCATGACAATATAGTGCACTTTCTTCACGTTTTTGAAAGTGAAGACCTGACCAACTTCTGCAAATTTCCGAGTTTATGCCCATGATCGTAGTAGAAGTGTGCGCAAATTTCTTTGCTGAATTAGACGAGCATGCCCTAGCAGCAGTCCTTGACAGACAGGTAAGAGGCCGCGATTGGGAACGAGGGCTCCTTCTAACAGCACTAGGTTTTACAGGGTCTGCTATACATGACCGCTGCCGGACTCGGCCAAACTAATTTTAGTGCAAGAAAAATACTGATGGACTATGATGGCTACGTGAAAATTGGTATGATGGTTGGTTCATGGATTTTAAAGATTGTTGTCAACTAACCCTGTCCTTCAGCCCGGGCCGTATACTCTGAGCAGTGGCAGAATCATCCCACCATGTTGCTACCGCTAGTCCACCAACTGATGTATCCGTGGGATTACGACAGTAGAATTACATTTCAGTCTGACAAGTGGTCAAACAATTCCGAAGCAATCGACTTCTGCCAAGTACTGTTGCAGCCCAATGCAACCATGGACGACATGCTGACAGTAAGGCCCATTCCACAGCTATGCGTTCAGCAGACTAACGGGAGTTAAGAGCCGCCTCTTGATGCTGCCCTGGAAGCGAGAGGATATCCGAGACGTCATTATGCTTAGGACTGGAACGCTCCAGGGTATTCTCCTGGCAATATTTATGAATCGTGCTGGACAAGCGAAATAACTTCGGTCTAAAGTCAAGGCCCGTGGAACGATCCAGCTTGGGTATGATAGTTGCTGAGGAATATGTTTCCAGTGCGCTGGCCGAGAGGACGGATTGACGGAGAACGATGGCCTCCGGCTGCCAGTATAGGAATGTCGCCGCTTATGAATGTATCCGCCATTGCCATCGTTGCCAGAAAAATGATAGCAGAGATTAATCGCGGTTGTGCACACTGTCGCCTGGACCATAGCTCTTCTGACTGTGACCGTTTAGAGACGGATGGTAATTTGCAATGCTCTGCCTGCCAAATTGTAGGACAGAATTCGCAGGCGTTCGCAATTCATTAATGAAAACAAAACAAAAACAAAAACGGTAGCCACACAGGCTTGACTGGCATCGCCGAAGCAGTTTCCATTCCGGATGAGCAAGGATGTCCGCCCACAGGCGCTGTGCCACGAAGGACGGCCTCGTGGCAGGGCTGTTCACACTGCGCCGTCGCAGTGGCAGGGACAGTCCTTCGGCTGCAGCCCCGATGTGGGACACCCTAGAAAGAGGACAGCACCCTGGGAGGACATCCTCGCTCAGAGGCTGGCTCTACAAGTCCGTCCTCCACTATGCGATGGCCTTCGCAGGCCAGCGGTTATCGGGGCTAGCATTCAATGGACATCCCAGCAGGAGGGCCATCCATCAATAAACTCAATTTATTTTCGTACGTTTCGCCGGTCGCTCTTCACCCCTGGTCTCCTTTTCTCAACCGCCCATTGCGGTACTACATAAATTGCATCGGTCCCGTTCGATCTCACCCGGTCAAAACACGCTTCAGCCGCCAGTACTCGATTCTTGCTACTAAAAAGACCCATGTCTCTCCGCAGGTACTTGATCGCCAATCGCTGCACCTCAGAAGGATCTTCCGCATCCGCCACAACCTCCCCGATCCACTATCCATTCGCCCTGTTCTAAAATCTTAAACGCAACCCGCACTTTTTCACCGTCTTCTGGCACCGCGGATCTAGCCTACGCCCGTTAGCAACACAGAGCATCAACAATCACACCAAATTTCTTCATACCTCGATAGTTTCCTCCGTCTGATTTCCCATCGGCGCTTCCAATAGCCTGTCGGAGACGGCCGGCAATGCCCTTGAGAACAGTGGTAGTGGTATGTCCTCCGTTGGGGCCAGATGCTCCTCTTCTGAGTCAAACGCGCTCCGTATCATGTATTCTAAACCGGCGGCTCCATCTTCTACCGCACGTCCTTCGCCTGGTGTTAATGGTACGTTCTCCAAAGGTTGGCGTCGCTCAGTAGTTGGTTCATCAATGTCTTGGCTTCCCCACGCATAGAGTTCACAATCTGTTTCTCAGCCAGAAGCGCTTGAGACAAAGCATCCTTCTCCTCCGTGGCAGCTTTGATATCCGCCTCCAGGCGCTCTCGGCATACTTCCAGAAAGTCAATATTTTGTCGCAAGCCCATCTCCTTCTCCACGAGCTTGTTGTTAATGGACTGGTATTGTTCTTTCAGTGACGCTATCGAGTCAACTTTCGCCTGTTCGTCTTCTGTGAGCGCTCTGACTGTAATTGACAGACCATCGATGGAGGAACGTAACCGCACTTCCTCTTCCTCCAATTGTCGAATGACCAAGCGCTTGTTGCGTTCTATCCCCTCTAGCCTGTTCAACTCGTTCTGCTTTTCACTAAGCTGCGCCGATACCTGCAGCAGTCGTTCCGTCCCACTGACGTCATCATCTTCAGTTGGCTGGTCAATGGTGGTGGTAACACGAGCCAGCCGTATTTCTCCTCCTACATCCGCTCGAGACTGTTCCAGTTGCGTACCACGAGCATGGTGCTCTTGCTCATTGGCCGCGAGGCTCTCGAGTCGAATGATCTGTTCCACCTCCCGTTGCTTGAGCCTGTTAACGTTGTCTTGGAGATCCTTTTCAATCGCTGCAGATTCTGCCGCGCGGGCGGTGATGGCAGTCTCGAGCCCTGCTAACGTCTCCTTTGTTGTCTCTCCTTGGCCAGGAGGCTTTGTAGCCGTGCCTCAGTCTCTTCAGTCTCTTTTTGTACAGCGCAGAGCGTATTCTGATATTCCATTTCCCGCGATCCAATTACTATTTGCGCACGAGTCTGTGGGGAGCGACTAATCGTTTCACTCGTGGGCTCCACGTCCATGCCTATGTCATAGACGCCTCGTGCTTCGGGCGCGGCTTGTATGGCATCAGAAGTGATCGGAATTTTCTTCCAAAGAAAGCAAAGTAGGTAGAGCGTTGGATAAAGAATGATGATAGTTTTGCGTTCTGTCTTGGGATGGCAGCATGCAGCTTGTCTAGAAACATGAATGGTTTATCTCGTATATGATCGGAAACGAGTGGCCGTCCACATTCCTTCGCGGTCTTGCTATGTGCCATCACCTCATGCTCGTCCACATCAACAGCTTGGTTATTGGAAACGAGGCCAGCTGTTTCCATCACACCTGTGATAACAGAGATGCTTGACTCGATATCCTCGAAATGGAACTGGTCTGGTTTTCGTGCTGTCAGCAGCAGCCGGCGCGCAATTTGGCGATCAGGTTACCCTGGAGCAGCTTTTCAATTTCAGTGGTTCTGAATCCAAGCTTGTGCGCGAACAACGCGAAATCAAACAGCACCATCTCGTCGACTCCGGCAAGCTTGTAGCCTGCAACTATTTGCTCTCGCTCGGGAGGCATATCTTCGAAGTGACGGCGAGCATAGAGCCACAATTGCCGATAGGCCAAGTCAAAGTGATCTGCCCCATTCGTCGCAACCATCGTATAGGAAGAGTTGGACACCCGCACCAGACATTCGGTGCCCTGATCGTCCACATCGGGATAAGCGGATTCCAGTGCAGAACGGATGGTCTCGTGGAGTTTCCCGGGGAATAACCTCTTCATGCAATGCGCTGCATCCTCAATGTACTTGCGGTCTTCGAAGAAGCTATGGAGTGACGGCACCGTACAGTCGACAGTGGCATCATATATTTTAGACCAAATTCTCTCTCTCTCAGCCTCAGTGAATGCGCTGAGGATGTCGCCACTGCGAATGCGGGCGTGCAGGTCACGCGCTTGCTTTTCACAGGCTCCTGGCGCCGTCAGTTGCAGCGCTTCCAACGACGTTCGGTCGAGTTTCATCATAGCGCTCTCGTTGCCGTCAAAAACGGAGTGCCAGAAGTTTTTGATGTGGTTCAAATAATGCAGCGATTCCTGACGGTCAGCAATGCGCACCAGCACAAGTAATACATCAGTGCATACCTCATGGCACCCCATGGATGTCATTTTGTTCACAAGGCTAAGTTTCAGATCTCCATAGAGGACGGGAATGCGACGAAATGCATCAAATGCCACGCAAAGTCTGGGGTCAGTCACTATCTGGTCCATCCGATTCTTCTTGTGCCCGGAACCAGACGTGGCGCCCAGGCGCGCCTTCCAGGTATCTTCGGCACGCGAATTCTCTTGCCCAAACACGCCTTGGTATTCCCGTATCTTGAAATAGAAATCTCCGTCAGCTGGTGCCTGTTCGCAGGCATATTCTTCTGCCAAGTCCCGCCTCGTCTCGTCGCTGATGTCTGCACCTGGTCAGTCGTACGACTCCGTGACGGTTCGCGGAACAGACCTGCAGCATAGAGATCGACCACCCACCGCGGCTCCGGTGAGTTGAGGACCTCTCTGGCGGCTTGGACACGATCTTCTCCTCTAAGACACTCCACTTGGAAAGCTGATGGCATATCAAGTCGCGAAAAGGAGTCGCCTCTAGCTACCAAGTCTCCTCGAGTCAAGTTTGAAATGGCCAATGCGTTTTGTAACTCGGTTTCGCTGATGATCGCCGGTATTCGATTCCGTGTTTCTCCAGGGTTGCAGCCACGCTGCCCTTGGAAAAGTTTTATGAGTCTCTTGACATTTTTTTGTCTGGTCCTCTCGAGTATGGGAAGCACAGGTTGTCGAGTCTGATGTTGACAGCTCCAATGTATTTTGACGACTTCTCTTGCTGGATACGACGCGATGCGGCTACAAATCTACTTCTCGTCATAGTCGAACAGGAACCGCGGAGGGTGCTAGAAAACCAGTGCATGGGCTACGGGCGGCGGGGGCGGTGATTTTAAAGCTACCGCCTACTCGTAGGGCTGCATCTAGCCACATATAGCGTTCAGCTGCCATCAGCAGCAGGTTCGAGCGGCTTACCCGATAAGACGCCTTCTAAACGTGACAATTACAAAAGCAAGTTTGATTTAGCAGCTGCGCTACGGCACCATGGTGTCTTGTGGCCGTCTTTGAGGTCATTAATATTAGTCCATAAACGAAGATGTTTGGACGGAAATAGCCATGAATGAAATGATCCGTTAGTGACCCGTCGACGCTACGAGCGCAGCAGCAGGTTCTAGGCCAGTAAGTACTGGTAGAAGGCCTGTAACAGAAGCCTATGCCAGGAACCACCAGAGCGCTGCGCTGTGCTGGTCAGTTAAAATCCCCCGTCGTCCCCATTTGAAACGGGCCACGTACAACAGCCAGCCATTGGTGAAATTTCCAGCCGATAACATGCTCTCTAAATCTGAAAAGCATACTACCAACGTTGATCTTGCAGCTGTGCTGCAGCATGATGATCAGCTTGCTACAACAACGCAGGAATACGACGAGCCAATAAAGAGCAGCTCTGTTCCTGCCAAACGTTTGAAGAAGAAGCATGGCACTTCTCACACTGTGGTTCCTTCGCGGAAGCAAGAAGATTTACCTCGTACGCAAACGGCCGCAAACCTGCCCGTGGTACATGAATCTCTCTGGAATAGTTACAAAGAACTCTACAGCATCCAATTTGGCAACGGCGCGTACTTTCCCGTAGCACAGCGGACAAAGCTCCAACCAGACAAGCATTCCCTCTGCATCGTGAAAAGGTTCGCTGGCGCCAACGTCGACGGACACATACACGCCATTCGACAGGTTGATCATCAGCAGTTTGTGCAGGCTCAAAAATCTTCTCTGTGCAAAACGAGTTGTTTGTTACGTTTGAGTTCATGCCAGTGTCTCTTGCAGAGGTTGAAGGAAATCCTCTCCTAGACGATCTCCGGCTTGCATCTATACTAGGCAGGTATGTTGCTCAACTTTAGCGGCATTAAAGATCACTGCTGAGAAAATTAGGTCGTGGATGGATTATTGTACCTGAATAATCATTCTCTAGGTCATGGCCAGCTCACATGCTCCAATATTCTGGTCGACATGCACGGAAATGTGAAGCTTTGTAAGTCGCCGTGTGAGACTGCGAAAACGTCGGACTGACTCAGCGTAGGGGTCAAGAATTCCTTCACGATCACTTCAACTTGAAAGAAACTATGCATAGTATCGCTGTAATCACAATGAGACTTATACAAGGGTATGCTAAGGAAGATGGACGGATTGGGCTAGACATGCCAGACCGGTGTCCGCTTGGCTTTGACTTTCTCTCTGCCCTTGATCAGATGACGAGCATCGAGGATCTGACTAGAGTATGTATACAAAGATGTTGGCCTGGAAGGTATGCTAACTTGCGTAGCACCCACTGCTGAAACAGCATTGGCACAGGGAATGGCTGGTGGGGCTGGTATCACTGGTCCTCATTTGGTGTGATCGAGGATATAAAGTTCACCCGAGAAGAGACGAAATTTAAGTCTAGATGCAATTTGATACCTTAAAAACGTTTTTGGTCTTTATTGGCAAAGAGTCCGTGTGGTTTGAGTGACAATTCTCCCGCCCAAACGCGATTCGCTGTTGATTCTCGATACAAACGCCTGAGGACGAGGAGGGAGAAATTACAATCAATGGAATCCAAAATATAACTTCACGACCTGGCGTAGCGCATTGATGCGTCATGGCTGATAGTCAGTGTACATGATGTCTATATTGCTGCGCCGATTCTGCCACAACAGATCGTTCAGCGCATCGCGAATGAAACCCTTCGCAGATACTGCACAAATGTTAGCTTTGCCATGATGGAGAAAGGCAACGCACCTGATATGACTGTCTTGCTCCCGGGTCGTCGTTCTCGCAGCTCCGACGAGACAACATCCGCAAGAGGTATTTCACCGGAATATGCTGTGGCTCTGTCGCCGAATTTTACCTCATTTATATTCTCTGATTTGATATAGATCGAGATGCGGAGATTCTACGGAGAAAGATTAGCATATCAGTTACTGGCTGCATGGGCTACGTACATATTCTCCGTCAAGCTTGTCTTCGTCAAGCGCCTCGTTTAGCAATTTCTGGGCGGCTATTCCGACGCCTTGGGAAGGTCAGCAGGCGCATGCCACATACATCTTGGTGTTTCTTACCTGTCTTATCTATTTGCCATACAAGATGGATTCTGCGAGTTAAAGTTGCGTGACTGTTTTGATCGTGGATCAGCTTCCGCAGATACGGTAGGTGAGCAGCAATGCCAAATCCGGTGGCCAGCATAACGACATTTTCATATAAATGTACTGGTAGCTGCTTTCCATGCGGACCGCTGAACATTGCCCTGCGTGTGGTCGGGCCGTGGTCCGATAGAGCGAATAGATTTTTGGTGAAGCCGCCGCGAGGCTCGATAAACAGGTCGAGATGCTTCTGCGGCTTCTCAGACCAAGATATCACTGTAAAAGGATGTGTCTGTGCGGCCGACCCCAGACTGGCCCACGGAACCCAAAGGCTTATGTACTGTCCAGCTTTCACCTTCAGCGGCCTGGCCAACTGCAGGGTGACTTTGATTGCGCCGTTGTCGTATGATACTCGTGCCGTGGAGAATCCTGACCTGTTTTGATATAAGACGCTGGCGAGCCAAAAGATAGCAACTGTGAAGAATAGAGCTCCGCCAATATACAGGTACAAGCGTGGGAACAGATTTGTGGACGAGGCATGCCGCCAAAGCCCGTACGCGAAGGCGAACGAGAGTATCTGATGGATGCGCAGTGCAGCTTCGTACGAGACGTGTCTCAGTGCCAAAGGGATCAACTGCGCGCACAGACATAGAATGGACTATCATTTGTTGTTGTTAGAAATTGGCAATACTTTCGCAAAGTGACCTACCACCAAGGCAAACACATCTTCTGGTGCGTGCAAATCCAGCCTTCCTTCGCTGCGCCAGCTGCAGCCGCGTGGAAGACCGCAAGAGCCGCAGCCAAAGTCCCCGCTAGAGCGTGAAGGCGCCGGCAGGATCGTAGCGATAAGCCAAGGAGATCGGCGAGAAAACCAAGATATGGCCCTGCGAAGCAGAAGATGAAGTTGACGACAGAGAGAGTGCCAGATCGAAGAATAGCCCGATCCATGCTCGGAGATGGAACTACGATACAAGAAATAGTGGCCCCGACGTACGCTAAAAGTAACAAGACATCACTACGACTCCAGCGATCAAGACATTTGCCGCCGCGTACCACAGTTGGGTAGACAAAGTAGTCAGACACTACTCTTCCCATCGTATCGACAGGAAGAAGCATGAGTTTTAGCGCAAGCGGGCAATATGCCTGTGTGAAACGGTAGACTGGAAGGCGCAGAGCCAGTAGGCAAAGCAAGGCACCACAGACCACGGAGTACAAGAGGGTGATTTCGTACATGGCCACAGTAATGTTGGTAGAAAAGAAATTCGGTTCCAAAAAGTACAAGTTCGATATTTATATGATTTGGCTAGTTGTGGTAGCAGCCATTTGCACACAAAAGGCTGTTTGTCTGATAACTATCCATGGTTTTTTCGCTGCCACCATTGCAACCAAGTTACTAACAAGTCGCCGCTGCAGTGTCTGTCTAATTCGAAACCTCAGACTTCGTTGAATTCTCAACACGAGTGCACATGTATTAATACTGGCGTATATCTACCATATAACAAGTTAATGGCTGGCGGTGACTCTTGGCTCCAGTTTCGCTGTAAACGGTTACGATGCAGCTGCGAGCGGGAAAAAGCGATGCTGAAGTGCCCGATGTTGGGAGTGATGAGATACCGGGTAGCTCAACTTCGAGGCCATCAAGGTCAACTCTAACTTGTCCTTCAAAAGCAGCTTCCATATTCCCCAATCTGGCAATGTACAGAGCAGAAAATTGATTCTGTACTCATTAGCCATGTTTGGTTCTTCCGGAGGCGCTCACTCAGCGTTGGGAAAATTTAGGCTCCATGGTTTAAACAGTGAGAATGAGCCAGCTGTGTTTAACAGGCGACGGCGATGCTAGTGGGAGCTCTCTCCTCCGCTAAATCGTAGTCCCACTAACATCTCAGGTACGTACATGTAAGGGTTTCAGCACTGCACCGATGAAGCTCCCCCTCAGCCCTTTTTTTCTCCTATTCTTCTTTTTTCTCTATTTGGTATAAAATGACGAGCCATTTCTAGCTGCCACCGTCTACACAATTTTATCGGAGCACCCTGGCCCCCGTCACTCGCCAGGAAGTAGTCATCCATATCAGACTGCAGAGCTATCAGTGGACTACTTGACTCCACTAACCCCACTCACACCACTGAAAACCCCGAATCCCAGAGAAAATAGTGGCGAAGCTGGGTCCCGTCATGATCAGCTCCATGGACGGCTCAACAAGGCGGAAATGGCCTATGGGTAAGATTGATTATCTTGGTCCAGCAAGCGCCTCACTACGTACTAACGACGCTCCCAGGGGCCAGCATCGTTCGAGGAATTCAAAATGTCATTGTATTTATTGTTTTCTAGTCTGTTTGAAAGTGCAGTATCATGGCTGTCTCACCAGGGCTTGAGGACTCGATACCATCCTATCTATGTAAGCCCCCAAAGGGTACTGGTGGCTTGTTTCTACTTGTAAACCCTTGAACCTTTGTATTGTGCTCTTCGGGTTTAAAACCACTAGGATCGGGCTTCTGTGGAATTTCGCGCAATGATTGTGAAACCTAGCAAAAGAATGATACAAAATGATACCAAAAACAGACCATCCAAAAGGAATCAACCAAAACAAAGTCCGAAAGTCATTTCGATGGAGCGCATGGACCCGAGGCTCACCTGTTCCTGACAGTAGCTCGCTCGCTCGTTCAACCAGCGTGTGCAGTTGGGGCAGACCCCGCCACGTAGGGCATATGGGGTGCTCCTCCCCACAATCTGGACAACACTGAGTGGGCATGGCTAATTCACTGTTAAGGGCTGCCAATCTAAACCGTGAGGTTCACTCACCGATGATGGGGCGCTACATTGGGGCGCGTGCGTCACTGCTGAGACGATCCAGCCCAATAGCCCGCCTCATCTTCTTCTCTGTGCGAACGTGGTCGACGGCGAGCAGCATTAGCTCCCGTACATCCAATTTTTCCATGGAAGTTGAAGTAACGCGCTCTAGTTTGCTGTCAGTACATACTCACTCGCAAGGTGGGGTTAATGCTACCTTTTGAGGGCGTTCAAGCTTGTAGTCGGCCGTGACACGGTCTGCCAGAACTCAACAGCATGAGTGCCTCTTGCCCACTTTGTCGCATCACTGCGCACACGTTCCGAGTAAAGCCAAGGGTACATTAGATGCTGTGTGAACGGCAACAGCTGTAGAGGTAGCGTTTTCCTTTCTCGTACCAGTCTAGGCCGCCTTGTGTGCGTCAGTATATGCTGTGTTTGATTTGGTAGCATAGGCAGTCCAACTCACTTATTTTGACATTCCCCGCGAAATCAGCCAGGACTTGCGACTCGGTGAAGCTGGTGTGACAAAGCCCAGCACTCTCGAGATATGAGAGCCCTTCGATGGCCTGACGGTATTAGTTGCTGTAGCAGTAGTGTGGTATTAACGAGGAGTAAATACCTGGCCTAGAATCGCAGCGAGGCTAAATTCATCATGGTAAGGGAAAACGCGAACGCAAAGTTCTACAACCGAGAGCGGCATGAACTCAAGGCTAAGCTCAATCATATCAGAATCCTCGTGAAGTATTATCTCTTCTATTGAAACAAGGTTTCGATGATTCAAAGACTGCAAGAATTGCATCTTTTCTTCAACCGCCTGCTTCGTAAGTGTCTTTGTTGGGATGAAACGCTGAGCGCAAACCTTGGTTACGCGCCGGCGGAACGGAAGACCATTGCTTGCAGCGGACAGGTCGCTCATCATGAATTGTAAAGACGTAAGGGAACGTATGAAGACGGATGAGGCATGTTGCTTTGAAATAAGCAAGCGAGAGCAGGTACGGTATTTACTGTAGCTGCATGTCTTTAGCAGTGAGAATGAGCCAGCCGTGTTACTATAACAGGCGAAGGCGATGCTATCGGTACAGTAGTACCCTCTCTTCCCCTCCTATATCGTAGTCCCACTAGCAATTCAGCAGCACTACACCAAAGAGGTCCCCCTCGGCCCTTCTTTTCTTTCAATTTTTAATTTTTTTCTTCCCTTTGCGATGCAATGATGAGCCATTTCTAGCGAGCCGTTTCTAGCTGCCACCGTCTACACATTTTTGTCGGAATACCCTAGTCGCTATCACTCGCCAGAAAGTGGTCGTCCATGTCAGCCTGCGGAGCTTCAGTGGACTACTAGACTCCACTAGCCCATTCAAACCTAAAATCCCCAAGCCCAGAGTAAATAGTGAGTGAAGCTACGTCCTGTCCTGATCAGCTCCATGAACGGCCCAACAAAGCGAGAAATGGCCAGTATTACGACTTCGGCAATAATCTGTTGATAGGCTTGAAATGGCTATATTTCGCCGGATTCTGCTTCTTGAACTCTAAGAAAGCTCCGAAAGCTGCCATTTTATGACCCTGTAGCAGGGTCTTGCAGATGGTCCGTGCCAGTATGCAGTGCTCCAAACATGGTCGCAATACCAAGGGCAGAATGATATGGATGCAACAACTGGAAATGAATCCACGCACTCTACATCCACAAAACAATACTATACCTGCTTGGTCGACGAAAGAAGAACAGCTAGAATTGGTGCATATCCAAAGCTCAGCTTGAGTCAATGGCTTAAGTGTTACGCACTGTTGTGGTAGCTTCAGCACTGGCTGCTCGGGGTGGGTGACTTCTCTGAAAGTCCAAAACATCCCGCGAAAGATATTTTGTTCGTGATTCAGCTAATGGAGGACAAGCTCTGGTACATCTGCTAGTTGCGCGGGTTATGGCCGATTTCCACGAAGACACGGCGCTCCCCGTCCAAAGCGACTATTCCGAGGTATTTCTAGATGCCACCATCCCCGGGGCACGACACAGCTCCAGACCACATCTGTATTTTTAATTGTCTAAGATCATATGATGAATCTAGTTACTCTACCCAAGAAGCGTGACAGGACAAGGGACAACCTGGTGAGGGCTGTCCTTCGCACGCTCCGAAGGTGTGACCAGCTGAGTCGCCGGTACAGCGCCGATGTCTATATACTGTTCGGTGGAAGAATAAGCACTATGAGTATTGCTCTACGGATGATGCAGCATTCCCGATCCCTCCAACAGACCTAGTAAGTGGAGTAAAAGAATTATGCTACAATAGGAAACTAAAAGCTTGAAGGACAAGGTCTATCCCCTGTACTGAGGAGGACGCCAGGAGATTTTCGGGATGTTAATCTAGAACATGCAAATTGCTGAAACGATAAAGCTTTGGGTACTGTACAGTATACGTGACGTATTTTAGGTATTCTATCATATGTTTTTCTTACCGAAATCCATGGACGGCCGTTTTTCACAGTAATCCGCGAGAAGATTTTGCTGGGATATAGCGGATTCGAAACTATTACTAGGATGAGTGAGTCTGTGTAATGACCCTTTATTTGTGGATGCTGCGTGACAAGCTCGCTCTCTGTTTTTTGAGAAGACGCAGTGATACCCTTAGTTCCGGTCATTTGACGCAGTTATAGGCTCGCATATCAAGCTGATTTAAGGACCTATGAAAGCTGCGCGCATAGTGAGGTATCTTCGGCCTCACCAGGTTTTGCGGCGGCTGGTGGAGGCCATCGTCACAGCCCACAGCATTGGCCCGCGCCATCTTCTTTATAAGAGCTGCCAACTTCACTACTCGGAGCCGGTAGCCGATCGCTGATCGATGTTCCTGGTGCCAGACACCGTGTGGCATACCGAGTCGGCGCAGAGCCCGACATGGCTCAGCGCAGCCCCTCACGTCAGCCGGTGGAGGCCAGGCATCAAAGTCTGGGATCAATCGTGGCCCACCAGGAACTGATACAAACCATAAGATCGGAGACCGGTTGCTGGCACATTTGCCACCACGCAAACTACAGCCTATGACCACCAATGACTATTTCCTGCCCGGTAGGAGCTCGTTGACCCAGCCGCTGAAGGGGAGGGTCTTGGGGTCTCGACTGTGGCCCACCGCCGACTGATGCGAACCGTTAGATCGGAACAGCAGACGGACGGTGGCACTCTCGATCGCGGCGCAGCCTCCAGCCCTACACTAGGCTCAACCAGCAATACTTGGCACGTAAACCAGCTGCAGGGGACAAATAGTTACTGTACAGTACGAATCGGGGTGTATTAATACAGAAGAAGGGATTTGTGAATTCGAACTTAAGTTTGAAGGCAAAACTCACAGCTGCAACTTCCAACGCCAGCATGGACCTCTTATTAGAGGAAAAAGCCATCAATCTGCCTGCCGCCCACACAGTTGGCGCAGATGAGACATGCTCTCCGCATTATGGTAAATATACAAAGGTCATCTTTAGGCCCCCAGTCGGCGCGGCAAGACAAAGTCTTGGGAAACTGACTTAGAAAGTCTAGGTATACTGTAATACGGTACATCGAGAAAAGGATAAGAGAGTAAAAACCTACCTACCGCGGAATCCTGCGGTTTCATGGCGGTATCCGTCTCGGTATGTGCATCAACGATGAACAAGGACGCTACGCTGCAGTGCCTGGCTCCACTGGTTGACGAAGGCTGCGGTGAGACAAGTCGACTGTGTCTGGCCAAAAGAACGGGAGACAGGGGACTTCATAGGGGTATCAGAGCACAAACGTAACGTGAGGGATGGCAAATAGGAGAGCTGCTGACAAATTCGCTGCAGTTAGTAGGCGAACATAATAGAGATAGTCCGCTGCCTGCTAAGCAACCTGAGAAGAGCAAGCTCTTGGGAACCAGGGAGTTGTGGCGGGCAAGGGTATCTCGAAGAATCGAGGATAGCACCAAATCTGCGGGTATCGGAGGCAGACTCTGCCCTAGTATAGCTTTTCCCACCAGCTGCTCCACCATCAGTGTCTGGTAATGGCTCAAGAAGCTCAGAAGAGTCAAATTCAGATGAACGTTTTATCAAGAGTAGAAAATGACCTAAGGATAATTCTTCAAGCTGTATTGAGCAGTTTGTAAAAGAACAATCAGCATGTCAGCTTTTGCTTCGCTGAAAGCGTCCTTCTTCGACTCCTATGGTTTTGAGCCATTACGAGGCTTGGTCGAGCAAATGGCGGCAAGAGGCTGTACTCGTGCAGTTGGCCGAGCAGGGCGGAGGCTACCTCCAGCAGCCACAGATTCGGTGGTAAGCTTGTTTCTTCGAAATACCCTTGACCCCCCAACCTTTTGGTTCTCCAGAGCTCGCTCTTTTAGGTTGCTTAGCAGCCCGCGGAGGATTTTGCTGCTGCCTACTGTAGCTTTGCCTTATATCTAGATACAACGTACTGATTGGCTGTCCATGCTTTGTACCACTATTTTGCCGCCTCTCTGGTTGCCGTACAGTGGCACTCCTTGCCGTCGGCTACCGTCGGCAAAGGAGCCTTAGACTGCGGTAATTTGCTGATGGCCGCTAGCACCACCAAACTGTGGCTTTGTACATCTGCCTCTCGCTGAGAATTAAAGATCTTCAGCGTAGTATGCGATCAAAACTGATGGTCGGCCTAGTAGCGGGGCTGCAGGCACATCCGATCTCCCGAGGCAGTGTCTCAAAACCCACCTTCAACTACAATTCATGCGATCGCCATCACCGTGTGCCTGATCAAAATTATTCCCGCGTAGCGCACTAATGATCCCCCTATACCCTGACATGCGGCTATGACTGGCTAAAGGACTCTTGCTATAATAGTAGTCGTGTGGTTGCTTTACATTGAAGATTCGTGCCTACACTGTGAACCTCACGCATGGAAGAGCGATTTAGACTCCGTAAGCTGCGTAGCTTGATTCTTTCGCTGTGCGAGGGTACGCCACCCACTTGTTGCCTTCAGGCAAATGCGCAGACTTGCAGCGGACCAGCCGTCTGATTCAAGCCAGCTGCGGCTTGAAGTTGTCATCCGAACTTAGCGTTTATGTGACGAGGATGCTTGAAAGAAAGCCCAACATCTCCATTTTCGACTTCTATTCAACGCACCATGCTTTGGGTCATGCTGCAACAATGCATGGGTCTGTCGTGAGCATCTTCGGGCTAGGCAGCTGACAATCAGGACCAGAGCCGCTGACTTTGGCATTGACAGGGGTCCCTACCACCGAAGCTACCTGTACAGAAGTATCCTCCTGTTGTGGCTACCACTAGTCTACAGCAATTTTGGTGGGAGGACATTTTCGGATGAGTGAATTCTTCGAAATACCCTTGCCCCCCAGCCCCGAAAATGACACTGTTCCCAGGAGCTTCCTCTTCTCAGGTACTTTGCCTGATGTACCTTGCAGCACCACCACTGTATCCTTCGGGATCAGCAGCCCGTAAATGATCTCTGCCACCTTGCCGACAACATGATGCCACCTTGCATCTGAGTGCAGCCTGAAAAAGACAAAGTCCCCGTCTCTCCTACCTCCAGCAGCCACAGAATCGGTGGTAATCTTGTTTCTTCGAAATATCCTTGAGCCCCCAAGCTCTTGGTTCTCCAGAGCTCGCTCTTTTCAGGTCGCTCAGCAGCCCGCACAGGATTTTCACTGCTGCCTAGCTTTGCGTTATATAGATATGTATATATTATAGCGTACTGATTGGCTGTTCATGCGTTGTACCCTGCCTACTATTTTGGCGCCCTCGAGTTTCCGTGCACTGGCACCCCTATGCTTTCTTTATGTCTCCGTGTTGCTTGCGACGCTTTGCCTCTGTAATTTAGTACTAGAAATAGGGTAGCTGGAGGTTGATCGGCTGTCGTCGGCAAGGAGCTTTAGCCTCCGGCAATCTGCCGGTGGCACCCGGTCACCAAACCGTGGCCCTGAACATCTGCCCTCGCTGGGGATTAATGATCTTCAGCGTAGTATGCGATCAAAACTGATGACCGGCCGGTGGCGGGGCAGCATGCTCATCCGATCTCCCGAGGCAGTGCCTTAAAGAAGCCTACCCTCGGATACAAATCATTCGATCGCCATCACCGTGCCTGTGCCTCGGGCCGCTCATCGATTGAAATCATTCCCGCGTAGCGCACTGATATTGTCCCCATACCCTGACATGCGGCTACGATTGGCCAGAGGGCTCTTGCTATAATTGTATCGTGTGGTTGCTTTAGATTGGGAGATTCGTGCTCATACTGCAAACCTCACTCATGCACTAGGTATTTTACGTCATGGAGCAAAGGCACCTGCATCAACCCGCGTCAAGCCTCACAAAATGGAAGAGCCTTGAACAGATAGAGAGCCATGAGTACTGTACATGGATATAAGAATTCCACGATAACTATGTGTGTTTGAGATTTGGACTCCGTGAGCTGCGTTGCTGACTTCTTTCGCTGTCACGAGGGTGTACCACCCACTTGTTGCCTCGTGGCATATGCGCACAGACTTGCAGCTGACCAGTCGTCTGATTGAATCCCGGTGCGGCTTAAGGTGGTCATCCAAGCTTTGAAAATTGGACAAACTAAGACTCCATGCATGCGCCCCCAAAACTGCTTGCATAGATCCGTATGGAGCCTTCTCTCGCGATCAGTTCGCTTAGCTGGCAAGCGTAATAGCATATATTGCGATTGCCCTGACCGCGTCGCAAGTCGGCCTTGCAACCGAGTCCTTTGCCCACAATCATGCGTTCCAGTCTGCATCGTACGGTTTCACAGCATTTTCCATTCTAGGACCTCTCATTGCTACGTCGGCTACTATGTTCCCGATTTTGTGGTATTTTTCTGTGCAACTGGATAAAGGCCGCGAGGCGACAGAGGAGCGTTACTCTGCATCGGAACGCGTTTAACTAGGCGTTTCTGTAAGCTTTGGGTGTAAATAAGGCAACGTTTGCAAGCAGCTTTGAAGCAATTCATAAGAACGGTGTGAGTGTAAATCAGCTGCGTTAGTCCTGACCATCAACCTGGAGGAGCGGTCAGTACACAAACTGCAACCGCCATGCACCTGCATAGCTGAGCACAACAACACCAAAAATACTTTCCGCTGGCGTATCGGATAACAGCGTCCAAGTCCAGGTTATCATCATGAGTACCAATACTGTTGACGTTGAATTTTAGAGCGAATTGATCCAAAGATGTCGCATTTCAGGCTTCCTTGAATGTGCCAGACAGAAAAGCCACGCAACCTTTGCCACTTGTAGAGGTCCTATCGGATTGCTCGGGAGATAATTCACTAACCCTTGGTGTTTTGGTCAGTTAACCACTCTGAGTGAATTTCGACATGGAGAACAGTATCAGTTGACCGACGAGTATGGAATTGGCGTACTAGCTATCCTCACTGAATATTCAAGAACGAATATGCTTAGACTAGAAGCTCAACTAGTAGTCGTCTGCTCAGTATCCCAGGAAGGAGTAGCTCAGCATCTCAACCCAAAGGCTCCACCTCCCTACTGGCAAATACCTCCAGTACCTGCATATACCTCCATCCTTCCTGCATTTACCTTCATTCTTACCCGTATTTACCTCCATTCTTACCCATATTTACCTCCATCCTTATCTGCACTTACCTCGATTCTTACCTGTATTTACCTCCATCCTTATCTGCACTTACCTCACCTCCATTCTTACCTGCACTTACCTCCATTCTTACCCGTACTGACCTCTATCCTTTTACCTCCATCCTGACCTGCCTATATCCCATCCTTACCTGCATACACCACCCTTATCTGACTCAACCCGGTTTTAACGCATCTTTACCCGATCTTACCTCCTGTTGTTACTTGTGCTTGATTACACTGCTCTTGCCTTATCAGGCTCTGCCTTCCTTCTCGCCATCCCGCCCTGGCCCCAGTTTTTGGCGGCGCTTCACGTCTTGTCTGGGTTTGTCATAGAAACACTCTTTGCTTAGCGGCTGTCGAAAAACGTCTAGTTCCATCTACGATGCCTCTGACTGTCGATGAAGCATGGTCCCTCATTGATGATGCGTTAAAGAGTCTGCAATCGTGCCGGTTCCTCAGTGTACGCGAACAAAAGAAAGTATTACACGCACTAAGGACCTTTCAAGCATCGCCATCCGAGATGGATGATCCTAACCAACTGCGTTCCCCAAGCATGCAGAAACGCCGGAAATTCTACGGCTTTCTCCGCATGGTGCTTCACAGTTGTGGCCCCAATGGTGTACTTGTCGCTGCTATCAGTCTTACCAGTGTGGCTAATAATCGCTTAAACTTGACAAGTTTCAATCAAGTTCAGCTTCTCGTCAAGTCAAGTTCTCAAGTCAAGTCTAAGGTCGCCTTTCGATCAATCAAGTTTAATGAGTGTCAAGCTGTCAAGTACTTGATAGTCATCATGAGCGACTCATTTGGAGGAGTCTCCGTCGGCCGGCTGCTGGTGCCGGCGAACTGTAGGTTAGTTGAACGAGAGGGCGAGTTGTCGGGTGGGGCGTGATGCAAATTGTCTTGGATGGCCCATCCAGTACTCCGTACCTACAAGTAAACACCCACCATCGGCTATAACGCGTTGGATCGACGCGTTATTATGTCTCTGCACGCGTTCTGGGGCCCAAATCGGCTATCGGCCACTCAAAGCTTGCCTGTAACGTCTGCTACGAGGCAATCTACTGATTTGAACGAGCCGATATCCTTAACTGACCAAACAGCCGACGCAGAAGACCCTCTCCATCATCGTTCTACATGTCCTCCGCACTCTCTCTCATTCCCAATCGACTGGGGCATGGTTCGGCGCCACAATGGCACAGTCTTGAAGGGCATACAGTATCGCATACGCGACAAGAGGACCGTGGGCAGGCGGGTAAAAATCTCGTGGATCTATTCATACGGAGCCGAGCTTGAGCACAGCAATGACAAATACTTCCTCTGCGCCGATTGTCACACCAAGAAGCGGTACTTCAGCCAGCTGTTTGCGGCAGAATCGACGACGGCTGCAATCCAACATCTCCTAGAGTTTCACAAGGTCAGAGGCCATCGATACCAGCCAATGACGACAACGATGTCGACTCGAACGATGCTGCAGAAGCCTTTCAACTCGTCATGCCATTTAACGAAGACGAATATAAACAGAAGCTTATTGACTGGGCCATCAAGCTACGCCTCAGCTACCGAGTAGTCACGGACGGGGCGACCACTGAATTGCTCACATACGGCAAGCCTTCGCTTGCCCGCCTGTTACCGACGCATCATTCAACGCTCTCGCGGTGGGTAAGGGATTCAATGGCGGCACGCTTGCCATTCATCATCGGACTAGTGCAGTCTGCACTCAGCAAGGTCAACCTGTCGATCGATGGTTGGCGCGCTCACAATCGCAGAGAATACGTTGCTGTTTGCGGACACTTCGTCGACGGCAAAGGCCATCCCCGAACACTGCTCCTTGGTTTCCCCGACGTCATTGCGGTCACACAGGTGATGACCTCGCCGTGCTGGTAAAGCCAGTTATTCTGCAGTACGGCATCGGCGAGAAGCTCGGCTCCTTCGTCATGGATAACGCCGGAGATAACGGTCAATGCCTCGAGGCGTTACAGCGTTCCTTCCTCGATCGATCCGGAAGCAGACCGCATTCGCTGTGTCGGCCACGTTATTAATCTCGTCGTCAAGGCTCTTTATTTGGCAACGGAATTAGTGCATGGGAGAAAGACCTTATTGAGGCTTCGAGGAGCAGCGTGTAGCTCTCTGGAGCCTGAAAGGTGTCATTGGAAAGTTGCATAACCTTGTTACCTACATTAATCGCAACGATGCGCGTCGCGAGGTGTTGAGAGCTCGCATGCGTGTCACGAGGACGAGTGATGGCAAGCTCTTCGTCGGCGTGCTCCTGAAAGATGGCGGTATTCGATGGAACGCGACGTATTACATGATTGAGCGTGCGCTCAAGTGTCGCCCTGCTATTGACCTCTATCAGGCGCAGTGGAGGCCTCCGGACAAGAACGACAGGCACGAGAATGACTTTCTCGCTGAGGCTGACTGGCAGGAGCTTGAGCTCTTCTACACACTCTTGCAGCCGTTCGAGCGACTGACGAAGCGACTGCAAGGTCGAGCAGATAGCGAGGGTGACGAGGGTGGTCAAGGCTCTGTGTGGCAAGTCCTCTATGCCATGGACTTCCTGCTTACGAAGCTTGAGAGCGTCAAAGAAGAGATTGACATCATGGATGTGGATAGCGAGGGGCTCTTCCTCCCTACTACTCCGCTGGCGTGCTCGCTGCATGGTCAAAGATCAACGCCTACTATGAGCTTACGGACAAGTCACCAATCTACCGCATGGCCATCGCTCTCCATCCGGCCTACCAATTCGAATACTTCAGGGAAAAGTGGTGGAAACGGGAGGAGTGGATAAAGACAGCAAAGAGAGAGCTCACGATATATTACGACCGCTTCGCTGCAGCCACGGTAGCGACTGAGCACGGCGACCAGGCAGAGATCTTCCTTCTTCCTCGCCGACGAGCGAGGATGAATTCGATGCCTGGGGCCATACAACGGATCGACCACACCGTGGTAAGAGGAGGAAGGTGGAGACGGAGTGGGAGATGTGGATAAAACAGGTGCCTTCGAAGGATGATATGAGCGTTAAGAACCCTCTAGCGTGGTGGGTGGACCGACGCCATGTGTGGCCTGTTCTCGGCAAGCTTGCTCTTAACATTTTCAGCACACCAGCGATGAGTGCAGAGCCAGAGCGTGTCTTTTCAGACGGTGGTGAACTCATCACCGACAAGCGCAACGGCCTCGGGGATGACACAGTGGAAGCTGAGATGGTGCAGAAGAATTGGATTGCCTCCAAGATCTTGCAGGGCATTGCAACACCGCAAGGTCTGTATGAATTGCCCGATTAGGCATAGTATATCAAGTACTTGACAAGTTGTCAATCAAGCTCACTACCTGGTCAAGTCAAGCTTCAATCGAGCCGAGACACGTTCAATCAGTCAAGTCTAAGTGCCGAAATTGAACTTGATTGATTGTTAGCCACACTGAGTCTTACCCAGACAACCGTGAGCGGAATGACAACGATCACCGCAACGCCCTTGGTAGGAAACTGGCAAGCCACAAAGACTGGCAGCTGCCAGCTAATCCACATCTTCAGTCTTTGTGGCCCAGCTCCGAGCACTCAACCCCTAGGTGGTACGTTATTGTGCCAGGAGCTTGACAGCCATAATCACCGTCCAGGGACGCCAGGGGCTCAGGAGAAGCGGAACAATAGGGGCCCAAGTATGACGCCTTCGCGACATATTATGTGGGTTGGCATACCTACCGGGCCTGACACGATGAAGCACAACCCTTACCTCCACGTCCCAATCTGCTTCAAAGACTTGGAAATTTTTGAGGAGGTCGATTCCCATTTGGAGCGGTCTCCAAAGATCTAGTGGGAGATCTCAAAGACAAATTAAATTCTTTCTTGAGTTCGATGACGACAAAGCTCGCAATGTGGTGTATGTTCACCAGTCCGTCCTGATGATGCTTTTCGTGGCCCGCCTGTTGAACGCAACCGTCGAATTCTACAATTGGGAGTTAGATAAAGAGGCCTTCACGCGCAAAGCTCTGGCGTCCAATCACGATCAGGTGCTCCTTTTCATATCCAACACTAGCTGCGACGAGACCGCGGAAGACTTATACAGAGTCACTGACTATCTTGAAGCGGTAAGAGCCAACGTGAGGGTGTACCCTACGAAGTCAGAATGGTCGTGGACCCTGCAAAAGGTGGGTGATATCAGGACGCTGGATGATCTTGCTCAGGGGTCGAATACTTGGCGACCCAAGACGTGCTTTGGCGTCGGTGAATGTTTGTTTCACCAGCCGCAGGGCGGCAAGATGGTGTTGAAGAGAAGTCACAGTTGTGCTGGCAGAGGTTCAAGTCGTGGCCATGACAAAACGCGACAAACTGCTGTGCAAGGCGCCAGTGCCGGATCAAACAGCTAAATACAAGAAGCGCGGCCGTTATCAAGGCGTTCAGCTCCACAGGTTCCTTTATTTTCACCAGGAATACGTGCCAACGTTTCGAAGAACCGGAGAGTTTAGGGTATGGGTGTGCGGTGGCCGGGTGGTATGCGCTTTCAGAACAAAGGAGGACGAAAACTTACCTGGCAAGCCAATGGCGCTACGGCAACTCGACATCAACGAGTATAATGACTTTAACTGGTATTCCCCGACAAGTGTACCAGGAAACAAAAGCACGATGAGCTGTTGCAGTTCGTATTGGACACCGACTCTCGCATCCGCCAGTTGAAGAGCGACAGATTTGATACCGTGCAAATCGGCGCGCGGTATTTATGGAATCTCACCAGACCATCGCTTTTACGTCAATGAGCTGACACGATTTGCCAACGCAGACACCTTCTCGGGACTACTGGCACCACCACATGACCAGATCATCGGACCTTTGGCCAAGATGATTGCTCAGAAGTTTTTGATATAATGCTACAATGCCATTGAGTTCGACTCGAATACTGTATTTAAAAACGTGTTTCTCAGATGTCATGCTATTTAGGTCAAAATGCACGTAATCTTAATCTTTGCGATATTGTAGTCTTTCTGACCGCCGTTTGACTCTGGAATTCTTGTTGTAGACCGCCAGACCCTGGTCCTCCAAATACTTCTCCGTTATTTCTGGCCACTTCAATAGCAGTCTTTCGACCGGCTCTCGTGGGACGTTGGGCGTGCAATTAGAACTCTCGCTACACGGAAGATTCCCACATGTCGCACACCCGTCACAAGAGGACCTACCCACCATCTGGATTTTCAAGAGCAGCTTAGTCCGGGATTCTACATGCCCTAGAATTCGCAGGCGCCGGTTTGGTACCTTGCAGGAGTGACGAGCCTTTACATCGCTTTGCCAATATGTCAGAACAGCTGCGTTGTATTTCTTCTGCACCTCGTCTTCGGCTTCCCACGTTTCGGTTTCATTTGTCCACTGGCACGAGCTGGATTCGTTTTTGGGAGCCTCTCGCCGTTCAGGCGATGGCCGACAATCGCGGAAAGCTGAGGCTCTTCTCCGTCCACCAGCTCAGGGTAATCGGTGTGATTCAACCGGTATCTCTCATGCTCATGAGTGTACCTTTCTTTCACAGTTTCCTCATCGTGCCATGTCGGCTGGCTTGCAGGATATCCCACCTTTTGCATGAGATACTCGGTTTGGCCGCTCCGAAAGGCCTTGCGACCCATGATCAGAGTGCATCCGGAACACCATCGCCATCCGTCGCCAGCGGTCGCTTCCAGACTTCCCGTCCCGTTTCTCCTCCTTTAGTTTCTGGGGCTATCCAGTCCTCCGGCCCGCAGCCCCAGAACGTGCCGACCGCAGACGGAACAGACCTTTGGACATCAGACTCCCGTCCTGCCCAAGGCACTCAAGCTCGAAATATGGCGTATCGCATTTGTCAAATGTGGACGTTCGGTATTTTCTGATACACTGCAGGTCGACAAGCAGACTGGCAATGGATTGCCCTGGGTAGTTGTTGCTGCATGCGCTGCCGGCCAGTGTTATGTGATCAGCTCATTGGATACCTTGATCAGAGCGGGTATACCTGAGTTTGCGATGCTGTCATTGTCAGAGTGGCCACCATTTGACACTATGTGTGTCCTGCTGGCTTGCCAAGCGGGCCCCTCGCTCCCATGGGAGTCTTCCAGCTCTGGCGAGACGCAATCCCCAGATGAGTGCTCTACGTTGGCGGTGGTTTCACCTTCATGAGACTGACCTGGCCTCGGGTTTGCGCTATCGTTCTGTCGGCCGTTGGTGTTGATGCCGCTGTCATTGCCATCGTTGCAGTCGCTACCATCGCTGTCGTAGCAGTCTACGAGTAGGCGGGCTTTTGTTGGGCGCTCGTATGGACGAGGCGTTACACTTGACTGGCCTGCCCCGTCGGTGTTGGCCATGCTTGCGGAAGAGTCTTTTGAAACTGCGTGGTATTAAAATTTGGAACAAACCCTAGGAACTGGATTCTGTCCCAACCGTTAGTTGCATCGTTGGTGGGTACGCTGTATAAGTACCTGAGGGAACCGGGCCAGGTTACCCGTATGGCTCGAGAGCCAATCACTGGCCAGGGGACTCTCACCGCGCCGCCCGTGAGATGTAGAAAGATCTCACGTGACGCTCGGGGCAGGGCCTGTTTATAACACAGATTCGCCTAGTCTGTCATTTGACGCAGCTATATATTAGATACTATTCCCCTACATTTGTTTTAGTTGACCCATCAGACTGAGTTGATTTCTTATGAACCCTGTGTGGTGACTCTTCTTCTGCGTCACCATCAGGGCCTTGCGCCAGTCGGTGGAGGCGGCCGTCACAACGCTGCCCAATTACGTGACCCATCTTCCGTGTGCGACTTGTCAAAGGCGAGCATCATTAGGCTCTCTATGTTTGTTGCCGGTCGTGACACAATCTGCAAGACTCAACAGCACGAGAGTCCCTTGGCCATTTTGTTGTATCAATGCGTACTCGTTCTGATCAAAGCTAAGAAGACACTGAATGCTGACTGAGCGCCAATAACTGCAAGGTAGCATCTTCCTTTCTCGCACCATTCTCGACGAGCAGGCATCGCTATGAGCCATGTTAAAGTCAAGAACCGTAGGGAGCCCAGGATGCATGAGAAGGCGCATTATCTCGAGCGCGAGGAGCTTGAAGCGCGGTACGAGCCATTTTGCGATTCGTATTACGCCATGCCGTCGCGCGACGATCGGGGACAGATAGTCGGACTGCAATTACTCATTCATGTAAATGCTAAAATCTCTAAATTCATCCTTGTCTGTATGGGCCATGCGACCCCGAAATTGGTCAAATTTCAGGCACTAACTCTTAGAGTATGTGGAAAATGCAGATGGAGCGCAGGAGCGAAAGCACAGCAGTACAATCTCCGTACACAATTTGCAACCGAACTGATTCACATACAGTCATGGCAACCGTCTCTTTCTAATCTACAAGTATCAAAATGCTAGGCTCATCTGTTAGCTGACCTAACGCACAGACTGGATAAGGCCTCTCGATAGGCTCCGCTTCCCACTGTCATCTCTAGCCTCATCTCCTTTTCGCTTCTTCCCCGTCGTGGAAAGACTAGCCAGCAACTTATTTTGGGGTTCTGGAAGAAGGGCAGCGCGATCGAAGTCAATCACCATGACGCGATGTCGCTCGGCGTTCCACAGCTGATTAGGTGCACGTTCATCTCCGTGATCCACTCCATTCCGATATACCGCTTGGCTGGATCGCCGCACCTCCTCTTGCAGGTTCAGATACGACGGTACCGCCTCTTTTGCCAACAGTCCACCCCAGGACATCAGCATCATATGAACCACCCTGTCACCTCCAGTCAAAATGTAGCCACGAGCGAATGAAACAATGCCTAGGTGAACGGGCACTACCTCGCCCTGGAGTCCGGAGAGCCTCTGATAGATCTTGCATTCGTGCTTTAGGATGCTCAAGTGCTCCTTGACGGTGCCCTTGCCGACAAACGTGTAGCCGAGCGGCGCCATCTCTAGCCTGAAAAGCACCCCAGTCGACCCACGCTTGCCCAAGCCATCGAGCGCGTGACAGCATTCATACGGATCCCGACGCAGCTGCCCAGCCATCAAATGGACCAAGCTCGTGACGTTGATCAGGTGCTTGGTACCGCCTTTAACATTGTGGGAGCGCACATTAGGACAATTCTTGTCCAGCTCGTGACCAGACTTGAGGCCAAGAAGACAGGCTTGTGTGCAGTATTGCCTCGTAGGTGCTGATGCTGAGCCTTTGCGGCTGTCGTTCTTGCCCTTGCCGACGGAATCTTTACTTCGATTGCTGGCTCTTGCTGTGGTACGTGATCTAGAGCCCTCGTCCCCACCGTGCTCGTCATCCTCCCGGCGCTTAGGAAGTATCGCAGCATCCTTGCATGCTCGCGGTCGCAGTGTATAGCTGCTCTTTGCCGGAGACTCGTCACAATCGAAGGATTCATCAGCGTCCTGTGGGGGCGAAGCTGACAGGGAATCTTTGTCATCTGACTCTGGCGATGTTGCTGGATCCTTGTAATCGGGTTTTCCATTTTTCAGGTGACGCGCCGTTTGATTCAATGCCGCCTCAAGCTGACGGCCTGTGAGCGCCTGCTGGCTGAGGCTCAGGAGGCAAAAGCTGGCTAGTTCGGCGACCAGCGTATGAGACCTCGACTGGTCGAAATCTCGATCGTTTCTTGAGTCACCTCCTTGGCTGGCACGCAAAGGTGTTGACGTAGAACAAGTGGCTCTGCTCGATCGTAGTGAAGAAAGACCGATGATTTCCCAGCGGTGACTTGGCCATACGGGACCCCATACGAGCGCATGTAGTTGAAGACTTGTATGAGTGCCATGGCAATCCTCGCTTTTTCTCGCTCTTCACCTCGAATCGCCGAGTCTGTTGCGTACCTGTTCGTTTGGAACCACTCGTGGACATCTGTGAATAGCGTTTCCTGGGAAAGAGCAGCTTCGACATGTTCCACGGAAAACTTGTGCGCAGCCTTATAATCATACACAAAAGCCACGCTCTTGGTCCCGTCTAAGCCTATTCGGGTGCAGGCGCCATCAGGCCTTTGTTTCCCCCTCTCACGTTTGACATCAGCTCCAATGTCTTCGCTAACTTCATTAAAGGCACGAATACCATTCACGAACGTTATACCCGTAGCTTGATACCTCTGGCACAGCTCTTCGTCCGCCCAGATGGGTTCTAGAATGTTCAGGTAGGGTCCTCGACTGCTGTTTTCTCGAAGTGGTCGATCGCATTTTCGTAACCGGCTTCTTTACGCTCGAAGCTCATCCCGATGTCAACTGTTGTGCTCTTCTGATGAAAAACTCGACTCTCACCGCAGATGCGGATGATATCGTTGAAGTGTTCCTGTCGATGATTGGCACTAAAGTCTGTCCAAGGGCGAAGCCACTTGGGATAGTATTTGCCGTCGACCGAGGTTGCGAGGCCAGTAGAGCTCTCCGAAGCGCCAGCGAGCCTGAGTTTTTGGTAAATGTCGAAGTGACAGTTATGCAAGTACTCTGTCAGAGTCGTCTTTTGGTTTTGAGTTTCTCTTTCTCCTTTTCGCGTCGTTCATTCTCCTCACGCGCCTTTGCTTCCTGCTCCCGCGCCTTTGATTCTTCCTCACGCGCCTTTGCTTCTCGCTGCAGAGCTCTAGCTTCCTTGAGCTGCCTTTGAAGATCTTCAATTTCTCTTCCTGACATCGTGGAGGCAATCGTTTAGCGTTGCTGCACGACCCTGGTGCTTATAGGCTTCGGCACGTAGCTCGGCTTGTCGCAGGAGATCCTCTAATTCTTTTCTTATCAGCCATGGGTTCGCAACAAGGTTGGCAAGAACGCTAATCAAACTGACGTGGGCGTTTGAAGGTGTTGCCTCAGTGACCAAGCACTCTGTCGGGTTCCGCGTGATAATGCTTAGTCATGTCATGTGATTGGTGGACGAAATGTCGAGTGTGGCGGAATCCCCGCCTATTGCATAATCTGAGACAACCCGGGTTCTTGCTGGCTGGGCTTTTCGATGGCCCGCACCTTTGTGGTGTTTGGTTCGTCAAACAATCGTTCTCGTCTCGTTGGCCGGCGCAGATGAGGAGGGTAGAGGTTGTGCGACGATTGCGGCTGACCCAACGATGTAAGATGCTTATGGCTTTAGCCCAACATCATAAGTGCCGATTCACTATAACTAGCACCTAAATTGCCTCCTCTACCGGTAATGCTAAATCTCGTTACATTGAAATAGGCACATTCACTGGGCTTCACCTTTACTAGCATTCCCATTCAAGCCGAATAGCGGTATTAGCTGAGCGTCCGTGGAAGGCTTCCGTAGTAAGGATTTTCGCGCCATATAATGAAGCAGCACCGGCTGTGTAGAGAAGGCAATTGCTCTTACTTAGCATGGCTTTAACACCATACCCATGGCGAATGAATTGGTTCTCAAATATTCTATGACGAAGATTCAAATCTAATATATGAGCACAGGTAGTAAATCTTTCTGCGACTAGAACCAAACTTTGCAGCCTCCTATCTCGACGTACCACCAATTGCCCTCTGCCATGACTCTGTGTTTGTTCTGGTTCGAATCGTAAATTGTCCGTTCGGCTTGGTCGCTTGTTGGCTGTCATTCATTCTTCGAGCCGCCGCGCTATCTTTTTATTGCTATATTCAAGTCGACCGTTCAGGTGCATATGACTAGAAATGAAGAAGATCACGCTAATTTTCGTCTGAGTGGGATTTTATTGTGTGAAACTGGTGAGCTTTGGCGCCACTTTGATCCTGTTGCGATGCGCCGGGTGCCCGCTGATGCTTCAGCCGCATTGCCTGTGTCGCCGTGGCGCAGCAGAATCAGGCAGCTATGGTGCAGGTGCGCCACAGCGCTCTTGCACCATCCTTCAGTGGTGAACTGCCTAATACCTAGTCTTGCTAGGATACGCAGCGTGAATTAACTAATTACTACATTATTCCAATCCTTTTGTAGATAATGTACATAACAGCTACTGATAGAGCTCGTCGTCACATCAATACAGAAGTTATTTCTGGTTATGGTGGAAAATGCGACCGTGGCGATGTTTGCTCTCGCCGTAGTGTCTCTACTGGGCTTCACTCGTCATCCGTCTTTGTTACATGCCAAACGCAACCACCCAAACACCCACTAATAGCCGCTCCTTTTTAGCCGTTACAACGCACGCTAAAAGTAAAAGGTAGAGTGGGAGCTGAAGCTGTTATTGTATCAAACGATAAGCGAAGCATGTTGCTCGAACGCTCATGCTTGACCATAGCAGTAGCCACGAGCAACGTTTGCCAATGTTTTCTCAAGCACAAATGCCCCAGCAAGCACTGAACGTCGCAGAGCGGCGAACAAACGCGCGGTTCTTCACATCGTAGCAGATTACATGGCAGTAACATTTCGTGGCAATTAGTGGAAGTTAGTGTGCCCAGGTCTAAGAATGCCTCCTACACACGACTGCGAGCGAGCTCTGGTCGCTGTTCACTACACACTATCGAGCACTGGAGTGCATGATGGAGAACCGCCATGAATTTCTTAGCCGGAAGCGACGGAAGTAAGCAAAAAGGGACGGCAAAATAAGATCGACAAGTTACATTATGCTTGAGCTAAAGATATAGTCTTGGCATTCAAAGCTCGATTATCAGAAGTAGAGCTGTTTCGTTCAAAATGTTTTTACTCGCCAACGCGGATATTCCGAGCGAAGGCAACCTTCTTTTGAACAACCTCGACTCAGCAACGGACGGGAACACTGTTGACGCAGTGCCTGACTTGTTCGACGGATCGCTCGCATCCGAAGACATCGACGGGACAGTCCGACAAGATCTGGGCAAGACGATCATACCTAGGTTTTGCCCCAGTCGCACCGAACTTCTCATGGAGGCGGAAGCCCCACATGGAGGTGCTGGCGTGGCGAAGGGGCGGGCATGCCCCGATGGATCCATCGGACCTCGCGCTATGCAGAGTCCACGAACCAAAAGGCGAGACAAGCCGGTTTACAACGGAATTACCCATACATTCAGCTCTGCCTGCATGCCATGATGAACCGCTCAAAACGATGTGGGAAAGTGATTGGAGGATCACAGCTTGCCGTTGCCGCGACTCGTGGAGATGCCGTCAGATGAGCTCTGGTAGGTGGGTCGTTCCCGCTGGTGGGGCTGCGGTGCGGGGTAACTCGTCTTTTTTAGGTGGCCACAATCCCGTTCCACATCAGAGGCGAACTCTTCCCCTGATCACTTCATATCCGGGTGTTCGCTGAAACTTTTTGTTCTACACCGCGGAAACCATGTCAACCTCTTGAAAAGTTTTGAGAACCATCTAGACATTATGGGACAGCAGCTTTGGAATTACGACGGTGCCGATGACGCGTTCGATAGACTCCTTGCTAAGTTGCGCTTGTTGAGAATGCAAGTCGAAATCCAGAAATCACTGCAAACCACGGCGAATACATTGCGTCGACATCCAACGTCTAAAGCCCTTCCAAAGCAACAAGCTACGAAGGCAAAGCATCTCATTCGCTTTGTTTACCGACGCGAGAGTCGTGGCGGGCCGAGGCATAAGCAATTACGCAATCTACATTGCGATGCACTAAAGCTTTGTGGATTATCATTCACAACAGAGGAGATTGTGAACATGGAAGATGCCAAGTTCGAACTCATGCGAAAATGTGCAGCGGAATTCCTACAGCGTCGCAAATTGTCGCCATTGTTGTATCGGCCCGACGTGGAAAAGGCCGTCCATGCAAAGTTCGAGAACCCGGATAATGACGGAACTTATGAGAAGTTTATTCAAGGTATCTAGCTCGACTGTCAGAATCGACCGATACTAACCATACTAGACAGTACCACCATTCGACTAGAGATGCATAAGTCGAACAGTTCAGTCACCAATGGTAGCACAACAGAGGTAAACCAAGCCAAGACGACGAGTATGAACGGAAAGGTTTACCTTGTTACCAGAGAGGACGCACAATATGTTCTGTCCACTGAGGAGCACTTCGGTGAAGCATGGCTAACAAATCCAGAGCGGAGCTATAACGCCGTGGATCAGAAATCGAGATCGTTTATGACAATCTGGCTCACGGGCGCAATGGGGAGGAGTTGGGCAAACGGAGCATCTTAATGGGCGACGAGATACCTTGATCAAAAATAAAGCTGCGTGGCTTTTACTGAGTGACTATACTACACAAAGAATATTCTCTTCTGAAGTGCATGCTTAACGTCCTCAAATGTTGCTAACTGCGGATGAGCAGCGCCGGCGTTGTACACGTCGTGGCCGTTGGCATGCTGCGCGTGCGTCTCATTTGGTTTACATACGCGTGGCTGGCCATTGCTCTCTCCAAACCTCCAACCTGTCCTCCTAGTTGGGATGCAGCCTGTCAGAGACGATGCGTCAACCATTATAGTGCCTCCAGGAAGAATGAGTTCAAACATCTCTGAAGGATGATGGTCGAGGATTTGGAGCCCAACCAGCTTTGCCAGGTCGTTTTCGACCAGGAAATCGGCGAGCTCGGTAAGGAAATTCTCGGAAACTTTAGACAAATCAGGTCCAGTCCCTTGTTGGTACTCGTAAGGATGGAAACCATGGTCTGTGAGAACAAAAATATGCCCATGCACACCGTCAAGATCAATATGATGTACATCAGTAGTCCTAGCCCAGCGGCACCGTGGTGCGTTGTAGTTCGTGCCAACTAAAGCACTTCGGGGATTTCGAAATGACCGTGAACTAAATGGATGCCAAAGATTTCGTGTACATTATTCCGAACGAACAGTCCAGAGAGCTCGCGTACGTGCGAATCAAGGATGGCTGGTTGTTCTAGATCACCAGGCAGTCCGTTGTAGCTAGGCGATGTCAGCTGACAGTTGCCAACATAAAAAGTCACATACATCTTTCGGCTTTCCTCCAAATCAGCCGTCGTCAGGGCCTTATCAAGGCCGGGAACTTTCCATACGCCATGGTCGGACTTTTAGCATGTTTGAAGCTAGGTTTCAATATTCATGAAGGCGCGATGCGTGGATTTTCTTGGTTGGGTACCCGCATTTCGAGGGAAGGCGGGGCCTGTGACCCCGTGATTTTGTTCGTTACAACCTCGTTGTCCTCGCTGTTAAAGAGCGTTCTCGCGAAGCAAAGTCAGAGCTGATAATGACACGATGGGACAAAATTGTTTGGAAGATTATCTTGAAAGAAGGGTATGGCAGTACTGTAAAAAGCGCCTGTTTCAAGGGCCCTGCAAGCAGACTAGGTATTCGGCCAATGAACTAACAGGGATTGAGACGAAAGCCAGTGAGCTGAAATCTGGTGAGCTGAAATCTGGTTACTTGAAAAAGCAGTCACCAGTAAGGCAGCGCCATATGAAGTGAGCTAGAAAGGCACCTGCGACGAAGATTGCGTCTGGGCCATCACCTTGTCGGACATTTGATACCTGGGCGATAGTTGGCTGGAACAATTGTTGCTACTGTGGCGGCGTGGAGAGAAGTTAACAGGGTATAGTGCGACCAAGGAACTGGTGATCAACGAGTCTAGCTTGACGAGTTGGGCTTAGCCAGGTGGCCGAAAGATTAGTTGGCTAAATATGCGGCTACCACGGCAGTGACGCGTGATTTCGGTCTCTTGAGGCTAAGTGGACCCACAAGAACAGTGATCTCAACCTCAATTGACAAACCAGGCTAGGTTGTCCGGATCGGCATGTCTGTGATATCCTGTCGTGGCAGCCATGTCAAGAGCCAGCTTCGCATGAATAGTGCACAAGCTCATACCAAATGTGATTTGGCTTGCATATACGTCTTGGTATATTTGCAGGATCACTCAGCTCCTGCACCCGAGTCTCTTGATCCATGACAGCCGAATGGAGACTAGATGTGAGAAGTAACTATGCTCTCTCAATTAACTACGTGCAATCTGCGCGTGCTTGCGCTGAGGCACTCCTCATTCGCTGTCTATATGAAGCTCATGGGCTTGAACTTTCACAGGAAATAAGCCATCGAAACCATCTCTACTGTTTTATGAATTCTTTCGAATTTCTGACCAGACTTTATAAAGGTACCGTGAGCAACCCAAAACACTCGTCTTTCAACGTCCTTGCATCCTCTCCCCTCTTGTACTAGCAAGTTCACAACATTAACGCCGTCGAACTCTACCAGGCTATAATTCCATTCCGAAAAATCATGACATCTACTACATTTGGTGCTCTTTACTCGCAGGTGTCGTTTCTGGACACTCTTTTCCCTGGCTTGAGCGTTGTATTAAGCTATATCCATCCTCTCACGTCCGGAAAATCTCATCTCGGCGCCCGGCTACTCTGCATGTATGGTCTGCTCACTTTCTTGATGAGTTTTGCCCATGGCCGTGTTGCTAGGATTGTGGAGAAATATTTCAGTTGGTCTACCATGTTGATCTCACTAGGCCAGCTACACCTAACCGTTCTCAGCATTTACTTTCGAGGTCCCCTATACTAGTAATTCGTACGACATACTGAGAAATTGGATACAGTCTCAGCCGTTCGCCACAGAGACTCAATCCACCATTGTGACTCTCGAAAAAGGAGCCGGGCCGGGAAACGGAACGACGAAGGACACATTGAAGTATAGTCCAAAAAATCTACGCAAGTCTTTTTGGTACAAAGGCAAACTTCTTTGCCTGCGCTCTATGCCAGAAGAAGGGTTTTTGCATGGTGAACGTTTATTCCTCTCTTGCATGGGTATATCGTCCGGAATTCTGAAAGAATTTCTTCACGATTGCCAGGTCACGCTCGAGAAACAAACGGAAAGCAAGACAGCAATATACATGAACGGCGATGGCCGCTGGGAACTCGCCCTGCGGCGGGGTCGAAAGCGGACGAATACTGTCATCCTTCCCGAAGACGTGAAGAACGACTTCTTCGACGACATTGCGGAGTTCCTTGACCCAGAGGCCGTAGCTTGGTATGTCGAGCATGACCTGCTCTACCGCCGTGGTTACTTGCTCTATGGCGAGCCCGGAACTGGCAAAACAAGTCTCAGCTTGGCGGCTGCTGGAAAGTTCGGCCTAGACGTCTATGCCATGAACCTGTCCAGAGTCAACGATACGACGCTCAACACGTTAATGAGCAAACTGCCAACACGATGCATCCTCCTCCTAGAGGATATCGATGCAATTGAGCCCGCAAAAGTCGTGGAAACGGCGATTCTGGGTCGAAAGAGTCCACAAGCAGCAACGTGACGCTCTCCGGTCTTCTCAACGCGATTGATGGAGTAGCTTCCGTGGAAGGCCGAGTTCTGATCATGACAACCAATCATGTCAATCGCATCGACCCGGCTGTTATTCGACCAGGGCGTGTGGACAAAATGGTTGAGTTTGGGCTAGCAAGTCGAGAGATGCTGCTGGAACTGTTCCGATACATCTATATGCCGTTGTCCAGCAAGGCCGAAAGAGCAGGAGATACGGACGAAGGGGTCATCAAAAGCCAACACGCTCAGGATATTCAGGAACTAGCTATGTTGTTTGCTGATCGTGTCCCTGAGATGAAATATAGCCCGGCCAAGATCCTATCTTTTCTGATTGCACACAAGCGTTCGCCTCGAGACGCAGTGGAAAACGTCATCCCGTGGATCGGAAAAGGGGCGAGGATTCGTTCCCCTTCGGCGCCAGACTTCTGCGATGCATACGAAGAATGAAGAGATATTTGACGTATCGGACGGTATATCGGCCGGTGTGGGTATGGAGGATATGCAGTGGTTCACGTTGTCGGTATAGATGGTCGGACGAAAGATCCAATGCAGACTGGACGATCAGAAGTGCCAAGGCAAATGCTTTTAGTACAAAGATATCCTGTTGCTCCTTTCCTTAATGTTTTAATGCATTAGCAATTTTCTGCTCGCGATAGATGGATTCGAGTTTATGAAGCATCTTTACTAAGCGTTTTGCTCGGCTTTCTGCTCATTTGTCCTCGTACTCTGCACTAACTCTGGGTGGCTTCTCTAATTTCGTCCAGCGTCTGCCGTGTCGTGTTCTAGCGTTGTCGAAACCTGTCCATTGCACAAGTGCCCGTTTGCATCATATCACGAGGACTTTGAATGGCTCGTACTTGCCCTTCGGGTCTATAGATCGGGGACTTCTTTCTAAGGCCCGAGAAGGCCCGCTTCGTCGTCGTGTTGCACCTTAGCCTCGCGGACAATTCGGTGAAAGAATGCCACATTCAGCCCACCGAAAGCCTTCCTATCCCCACTGTTGTCCCGTATGATTGGTAGGCAGGTATGGAGGTCCATGACATGACATATGCCTTAGGATCGTAGTATCTAAGAAGTGATGCGCAGCAGGACGCGTCGTGGTGTTTGTAGGTGTCAGGTGCTACCTGATCCTGTGTCGTTTGAATGGATCTACCTGAGCGATTCCGACTGTGACACCTGTCCTATGCTGTGTAGCGTCCGGGCTATGCGCAGCCCAGCCCGACGGTGGCTGCCCTGATGGCTGTCGCTGGAATCACCGCCAATCCCGTGGCCCAGCCACGCGCCGCTGACCTTGCATTGGCCATCGGCATTTGCATGACAGAACGAAACCAACCGAACCTGACTTACACCTAAGCTCAACTTAGTCTTTGAGTGACCCCTACGTGCACATGTAAATGCAAAAGTTTGTGGTGCTGCAAGTTACTTAACTAATATAAAAGCCGTCAAGCTAGAAATAAATGTCTGAGTCTCACCGCAATCTATTTCAATCTTCTCACGTGAAGGCAGGAATACAGGAAATACACGTACCAGATAAAGAGCGGGAGTACATACATGCCTCAGGCAGCAATTCCAGACACGCGTCTGCCCGCCATTCTCGCCTCCCTTAACTAGGGCCTATCTCACCTCGCATCTAGCAGTCGTCGCAGCTTCACTCGCAATGTCGCCAAATATCTCCGCCCTATCTCAATACCAGATACGGAGGTTCTTCCGGGAGAACACTTCTGTGACGCCGGAGTTATGCAACACGGAAGCCGAACAAATAACAGGCCAATCCGTTACCGCAACACTGTGCCAGGGCGAAACCAGCTACACTGTTGAAGGCGGCCAACTCGTTGTCCAGTTCCGCATCCCAAGTTCTCTGGACATGGACTTGCTCAAAAGCATCGAAAAAGCTTATCGCGGCTTCGCACCACAACACGAGTACCGAGGCAGGCTTGGCCAGGTCAGAGTCTATACCATGAACAACATAGGCGGAATCTGCATGTATCTAGCCCGGACCGAACTACAAAGCAACAATTACCACCTCCTACGAGTCACACTTGATGACTATGCAAGGCTTGTTGACTCTCACTCATCTGCTCTTAAGCTATAGCAGCCTTGAATTAACTTGGTCTGCTAGATTCTTTGCCTCCGCGTATCATAACACACCTGCCGAGATGGCACACCCAGACCGCACTCAACTATGGGACAAGTACTTGTCACAGCTCCTACAGCTGCGCCAAGGACTTCCAGCACGTTTTCACGCAAAGCTTGACGAGATCATTCCCAAACTCCCAGACCTCTTCATCAAGGGTTGGCCGCTCGTACCTAACCATATCGACCTCCTCGAGAACAATATTCACGTTGATACGGCCACGGGCAGGATTATGGGTATCTGCGACTGGAGAGGAGCCGAAGTTAGTCCCTTTGGCATGTCGCTAGGAGCGGTCGAGATCATGCTTGGAACTCTAACTACGAGCGGAGACTTTTGGCGCTACCATCCAAATCATATGGAGCTTCGAGATCATTTTCGGGAACGGTTCTACCACTACCTTGGAGGAGCATCTGACGAGGAGAAGCGGCGCATTGAGGCTGCCACAGTCATAGGCCTCTTCCTGGCCAATGGCTTCCAGAATGGCAAGCCGGCGACCGAGGAAAGCGAGGAATTGGGATTTCTGGGGGCAGTTCTTCAATCGGCACTCTACCACCAACATATATAGTGTCTCCATTTTGAACCCCTGAACTGGGGTGCCGCCAAGGAGAAGAAGAAAGCAAGAGGCGTCGAGATCAGCTGGGGGTGTGTAGAAATAATTCAACCCGAAGTGGCGTTATACTGAAGTCAGAAAAAAGGGCACAAAACCTCTTCTGATTGGCTCATTGGCTACCCCCATACTCAACCCGTGCTCGAATTAGCTGGCGGTCCAACGTCTCCGGCCTGGAACCTTGCTGCCTCCTCTGCGCTCAATTGAGTGGCTGACAACAGTTTGGCAATCGCAATTCCAAATTTAGAAGTCGGCTTTGCAGCTAACGTCGCGGGTGCTTCCCCTTTCCTCGACTTAATCTGTCCCATCGGGTTGCTAACGGTATCTAGGTTCACTGTCACTTCTGCTGCTAACCTGCCTCCCAGGTCAACAACCTCCTAATATAAACCGAAAGCGTCTCATACACGACCTTGTGTATCGCGGAGCACATCTAGAGTACTGGTAGGACATTGTGCCTTGGGAAGAGAAATGCAGCTATCTAGGCTACAGCTATGTGATGTGCCAATGGTCTGTACCCCGTGAGTGTCTCAGGCAAAGCCATGTTGGTACCGTGACATTGTGTCACCGCGAGCATGGCATCCGGCCCCGACATGAAATCTCTGCAACATCTCGAAAGCCACGCAGGAGCTGCGAACCATCACTGTCGCCTTTGCGAGCGTTCAGATCACTTCATTGCACCTGTACTTCCGCGAACATATACCCTCATAAATAATTTAGTATTTCTTGAAAGTAAAATATAAAAAAAAAATAGCCTTGACTAGATTATTTAGTCTGTCGATTTAAGTGATCAGATTTCTGCAACATATCCCTGCTTCTAGGGAATCGTAAAGCTCAGCGCTAAAGGGCTCTACGCTGTCGACATGAACTTTGTGGGTCACCGAGCCATCTGACTTGGTTGCCTGGTTCCAATGCTCACCCGGGGCAGGCTGTGAGGGGTCAGCTTCTGGGTTGCAGTACCGGATGTTCCATCCGGTGGGAACCAGATTCGTGATCTCTTCGATCATCCGGGCAAAAGGCAGGACGACGGTGAGAGTCTCGGCTGTGCCCCAAACAATATCCAGCTCAGACGTACGCTTGTCGCGTACGTTACTCTTCTTTGTGAAGTCTTTGACCTCGATAGCGATGATGCCTGTCAGGTCATGCTCAGAGAGATATATGGCAACATCGAAGATGAGCTGCGCCGGAACGATGTGCCCTTTAAGGGGAGAAGGACCCTCGGAAAACTCAAAGGGAATTATGTCGCTGCCCTGGACCTTGAAGAAGTTGGCATGGATTTTGTCCGGAGCGAGAAGGTCGCTGGTGATGGGAGTAGCCCGGGTCCAGCTCATGCCATCGATACCAGAGGCGCCTGACTCGAGACGGATAGTCCTGTCTGGGACAACATCGTGGCGATGGAGGAGTGAACACCAAACAGACCACCCATTCCATATTTGTCGATAATGGCCAGAAGAGCCTTGATGTCGTCCGCGTGAGAGCCCTGAGCTCCACCTGTCTCTCAATAGGGACAAGTCCATTATACCTAGATAAGGCAGGCGCCGGGATTAGTATATTTATTGCAATGCGGTGATAATTCAAGTGGTGTCGAAGCTCACGTGGTTGAGCCCACGATCAAGTCTTTCTCTCGCAGAGCGCGTCCTATGCCTGGAATAGTGGCAGCATCAAAGGCACCCCAAGGATGGGTAACGGCTGAAACAGATGCTGTGGACATTTTGGCGATCTTTTGAGGTTCTTGTACCAGCAGAATGTACGTGAGTGAGGTAGATAAGTAAGATTGGAGAGATAATCTGTAATTCCAACTCTGATACTGAAGAGAGACATCATCGTGGTATGGACGAGAGGGAAGGTTAAATAGTTATGCAATCCGATTGCTAGACAATATCATACCGTCGCCGCTCTAAAAAAGGCGATAAAAGGAGCGGTCTACAATGAACGGCAATATGCAAGCCGCTTTTACGAATTTCTGCCTTTTGGCGGCCTTGAGATGGTTGCCCTCTGGCTCCCGTATGGATGCCTCTAGACCTGCATTTGGTGGCTGTTTTGCGTCGTCATGGGCGAGAAGAATGCGACACAGCTCGATTGTCTTATAATTGCCAGCTCTTCGCGTCAGTTTGAGCAACATCATTCCGAGGTACACGTAATTATTATTAATGATGGACTCCGTGTTTGTCATTGGCTTGCGCTCTGCCCGCCACTGAAAGCAATAATTCAGTGCTGCGATAGGCACAGAGACGCTCACCAACCCCGCTCTACAAATTTGCTCTGGAGCAGTTCATACCTTATTAAAGTTTGAGGGACCCCATGGACCAGTACCTAGCCTAAAGCCAGGCGTTCAAAATAGTACGCTGAGCACCGAGGAGTTCACAGCACAGATTACATTATAGGGCGGGTGACACTAGTCTTCGCACGGTAATATAGTATAGCCCGCGAAGCCTCGGTAATTATCAACTCTTTGAAGTTTTGTGCTAGATGCTTAAGTAACACTGAGATTCCGATATTGGCACTGGCATCGAATAAACGAGAAACAAGTATGCAATGAAAAGATTGAGGAAAAGGGTGACACCATCGACAGCCCCACGTGTTCAATGTGCCGGCATTGCGGCGGTCTATTTTTCCGCTGGGGGCATACCGGCTCGCGTCAGGTAATGTATCATCGAGTGGTTAATCCAATCAGTAGAAGTTAAGTCCGCACGAACGTGTAACTACATTTCGCAATTTCCCTGGAAGATTTCAGGTGGCAAAACACTTTCTAACAGCTGAGGATATTTAATGGATGCGATTTGCGAAGGATAGTTGAAATAGGCGGTCAGGTGAGGTAATGTTTTTGCGACCCGCAAAAGTTTTTAATATCGCGCCGCACGTGACGATTCATAGAGCCTGTCAGGCCGCCATGACGCTTCTTCAAGAACCCTTTGTTGGACAAAGTATTCACACTCGCAACGCAGGCCGAAATGCCCGTTACGAGGAGAATCACTCCCGCCAGAAGGGGACCTCGCTAAAAAGGCGGCTCACGCCTTCGAAACGCGACGATATGACGAAATCGTAGCAGCTGTCCGAGAACATGTATGTAACTTGCTGGCCAAACCTTCGATTGCATAATGCTGATGAGGTTGATAGCTACACGAATCTGGCAATGCATTTTTCGAAGAAACGGAGTCAATAAGCGAGAAAGAGATCGAGGTGCCGGCGCGATGCATCATTTTCGTGATGATCGGCAGTTTCATGTTGACAAAAGACAGGACAGCAATGGTCAGTGGACACCAAACATACCAGGCTATGCATATGAAGTGACAGACGAGGATAAAATAATACTGCATAAGGGAACTGCTGTTGTTATCATATATACCAGTTGAGGTCGGATCGATTAGCTGAATATATTTGGTCGAAACAAAAGTGCCCAGTTTTCATCCTGGCCCCAAAGTTCATCCAATCTTATTGTTGTCTCTGAACTTGCCAATTTTCATTAAAGTTATTGATGTTGCGCTCTGTATTCGGAACCATTGACATAGTCGCAGTGGGCAATGGAGAAGCAGGCCTTGCGAGAGGAAAGTCCTGGGCTGGGCAGTTGCTTGTGAAGCCTGTGCTTGTTAGGTGGCCGTGATGCTGCAGAGTGTTCTCACCGCAGCCGGCTATCTCCGCAGCTGCTACGAGGCTGTTCATGCCGTGCAACGAAGGTTGTGCCATGCCATCTAACGCCTTCGTCAGACGGATGCTCCAGCCAAATATGGCAGACCGGTAATTCCATCAGGAAAATAGCCATGTCGCCGACGTCGGAAGTTTCAAGCCAGTCCGTTATCCCGTTAGAGCGGAGAAACTGCGCGGAGCGTTTGATGTCCTCTTTCGTAGGCCCCTGGCGTCATCAAAGCTAAGATCGTTAGAATATGTTTGCATCATCAACTTGGATATCTTTTGGTACCTTGAGTCTGGTATGCAATCTAGAAATAGGATTCCAAGGCACTTCATCTTCCAATTGAGCCATTCGTTACTTCCGAGAGCTCTTTACAGAAAGCAAGCCGTCTCTGACCAGACCGAACGATTGACAGGGTCTTCCGAATGTTTGCATCTGAATGCTCGCATCCAAAATCTCTCAGAAAGTCCCTGATGAGTGTAGCCCTGATCTTAGATGCAGGTTGCCAGTCGGGTTTCCACCTCCAAAATGTAAGAAACAGCGCGACACTGTTGAACCTCCATAGTATTCGGAGAGAAGTTGTCTTGTTGTCTAGGTCCCAAGAAGATTCAACAAAAGTTTTGACGTTCCTTGCCGGCCCCTGATTATCAAAACGATCGCGTTGAAAAGTATGTGTTCCCCAAAACGACCAGCGATCCTCACGCCACTTGGACCAGCTTTGGCTCACTGGTTCTGGCAGCTTGATTGCCGAGATATCAATCTTTCTTAGCGTTGCTACATTGCGCTCGGACTGAGTTGTTTCCGGCTTAAATCTGCTTCGCAGATTGCCAAATAAACGCCGCAGAACAGGATTGTCAGGTATGTCGTCAAAGGAGGAGGCACCATCATAGCCGCTTAGAAGCCGCTGAACTTCTTCAATGGTTACAACTGTCCTTCTACGCTTTAGAGCGTTTTGACCAGCTGATTGTGTCGTTGTAGGCCCGTGACCGTTCGGCGCAATACCGTCGTGCCGTCGTTTTGGCATGAGTGCTGTGAGTCTTGAAGGGAAAAAGAGTTGCGCGAGCCGTCGCGCGCAGAAGGTAATGTTTGGAGGTGGGTCAGCTGATCCAAGATCAATCCGCTAAGGCGCTAGCCACAAAGCTCAGAAACACTGTCTGTCCAGACAGTGTTTCTGAGCTTTGTGGCTAGCGCCTTAGCGGATTGCGGGGAAGCACTTTTGGACTACGTTACTGGTATGGTGGGTGTTGGCATAGGTCACCAGAAAATGGGTGTATTTCTCGCTCAGGGGCACCAGAGGGTACCTCTGGTGTGGCAAGAGCTAAGAAAATGGGGCTGTGTGGCCTGACCGCTTTGTATCGGGTATTTCCAGAGTCCGACAGTGGGAGACATCTGAGTCCAGCCTCATGTCATTCGAGCCATACTGGGCCCTTGTAAATCGGTTTTTTTTGGAAACAAGGCGCCTACCTGTCTTGGTTAGTTCATCGAACCGATTCAAGGTGCGAGATATCATATAGCATATCGGACGGCCGCGAACGTATTCTAGTCATAAAGGTAGACCATGGATCGTCAATGATTCTCGAGGAGGCTTCACCGCCACTCATGATGCAGCGCTTCATGAGCAGAGAAGAACTCATCACTGATGTCGTTTTTGCGGACTCGGCTCGTTGTTCTACATTGTCAACACGGTTCAGAACTGGCGTCGATTCACGCTTCGCCTGGGCGCTACCCAGAGCTGGTACCACGACAAGCACTACGTATCTGCAGTCGCGCTGGCCCTTCTCTTCCTCTTTGGTAATATAGCCTGTTCATTATGGATTGGCATTGCGCACAACCGTGGCTTACCAGATGCCGTTCCTGGGATAATGTGGCAAGCCACAATTGCCATATGCTTTGCCGGTTCTGAGGTATGACTCATTCCTACGCATCATTATCCAAGCTTACGAGCGCAGATGACTATTCTTTACGCTGTTTCGGATCGAATTCCCGGGAGACAGCTCGCCGGTCTATGCATTGCATTTCTCTCAGCGCTATGGATTGCCTTTGGCATCTGGAAGTGGCGTTCTGGGGCGGTATGGGCCTTTCCAGCCATGATTAACGGATCGTTTGCGGCTATTCTACTTTATCACATAGTCAAACGGCAGAGTAATCCATCACTCCCGCCACCCCTACGGTCTGATTTCATTCGTTTATTGTTGCGCGTCTTGATGACCACAACGAGACTTTGTATGGGCTTTTACTCATTTGCGAAAGGGCCACTCAGATACCATTTTGGCCTGCAATGTGCATTCTCACTGTTTGAAATTGTTCAGTCAGCTGCACATACAGAAATGCGATTAATCAAGGACAGGTCAGACAAGAAGCGTGCCGAAGCTACGTCAAACAGGCGGAGGTCTGTTAGCTGGATGGATGGCCAGTCGCAGCAGAGCCTATTTCACCGGGATCAGGTCGGTGTCATTGTATAACTGTACTATATCGAAAACACAGCTATGAACGAAAAGAATATGCAGATGCTCATATACAGAACGTGCCGTAGATGTAGATGTCATTCAGGTGAGCCGTATCGTTGTGTATTGACTTCCCATTGAGCAATTAGGAAGCCGCTTTAGGTGCGCGGCTGAGGCTCTGTGTATGTCGGAGTGCTATGAGGACCACTTCGTACATGGATTCGTCAAAGATAAGAAAGCCGCAGTCCAAGGGCCAAAATAATGCAACACACTTGGCGGAGCACTAGTATTCTACTAGACAGACTCAAATACTTTGTCTTCTTTGAGATCTGAAAGAATTGTTGTGCCACTCTTCTTCTGCTTCTACGCCCCAACACATCTAGAAAATGGATGACTATTTAGCGGACTACCCATCCTCGAATTATATGTAAGATCACTGTATCGATTGTGTGTCAAAGACTCAACTCTACAGAATGCCGTTGCTGCGAAGTCATGAACATGGAAGTCGACCTTTACATTTACTACAAAAACATCCATGGTCGCTTATGCGCATTTACCGAGGATAATTATACCTTCGCCTGTTTGCCGAATTGCAGTTGAAATTTGCAAGCAGTTCAGAACTGAAGTAGCACCAAGGTTTCAAGCATTCCCGCACGCTTCGGTGGTATTTCGGGGACTGTGTGACCGACGCCGTTTTGTCATCAAGACCAAGGGTGTGAGGAAGAGCGCCAAGTTTACATACAATGGTCACCTGCTGTTCACGAGGGATGCGAGCCGAGATAGTTCGACTCCATCAGAAATGGTATAAATACTACTATGCATTCTAAACTGGAAAATTTTATTTCAATGATAATTATTTCACATTCCAATCTCTTGTACACATGACTCACCATATAAGGAAGAAGTACACCGGCGCTCCTGCACAGAATGTGTCTTGGATGCGGAAACCATAGAGGTAAATGTGCTTTCTATAGCCAGGTGCACTGATTGCCCGTTGCGCGTCTGTTGGAAGCATTACTTCTTTGCCAGCACAGCGAAAAGGTACTTTCTCTTTTGCGACATGGATGTTACGAATCTAACACCAAACAGCCACATTAGGAAGGCACACGAAGCGGCAAGATCCTCCCGGCATCAACACAACACGACCAATGTTCTTTAGCCTAGGAGCCATTCACACAACGTTGTGCGCACATTCGGTTCAGATCAAACGGCGTGGTTTGCTTTACTTTCTATATAAGCAAGTGCCTATCCCCAGACACAGCTCACGTTCGCATCAACTTGCATAACTACAGCTATCAGAATGCTCAATCTGTCCATACGAGAACTTCCCGCATGTGAACACATTCAACGCGTTCTAGTCGATTTAGAGGTACCATCGTTTCATCGCACATTCAAAATTACACTAACATCAAACAGTTGACAGGGCCTAGTCGCAAAGGTTTAGCCAAGCACTCGTGCTGATCTGTCTCACAAGTACCAACGACGCGCAAAGCTTGGAGAATCTATGGCTACGACGAAGACGATGTAATCGGCCTAGTGAGGCAGAAAATGCGAGACTTGCAGACTGGCTCTGACGACGACATGGAAGCACCAAGTTGCATTAATTCGATGTGTCTTGGAGCAGTCTCGTGCTATGAAGAGCTACCATCAACAAGAGATTTTCGATCACACTCGGACATTTCAGCAGAACCGGAAGACATACCTGTCTATGGTCGGTATCGGGTCTGAGGTAACCTATGTGGAGATCGCCAAGCTTGCAGGAATCATCAGACAATGCAAGTTGCTGCAGGGGGAACCAAGCATGGACAATCTGCATCAATTTCTGCGACCAGAGTATTTACCTATTCGCACACGCGAGAGTCTACCATGGGAAGCGCAATGTGGCCTTTCCTATGGGGATGCTCAGAGGTTCACGGCATTTACCGCTAGCGTTGCGCGCGAGTTCAGTTGCACTTGGGACGACGACCATGAGGCCCTCTTCATCATTTTCGACGCCTCCAAAGTACTCGACTAGGGTTTCCTGGGAACTATTTGCACTCCGTACGCAATCGCCTCCGGTACAACATTCGAGATTGCTAAACGCCGAGCCGGCTAGTTTTGTATGTGGTTGCCTCCTTCGCTTTGAGCAAGGAAGAGCTAACTCAACACTCCATACATGAGTTTCTGAATTTGCAGACCAACGATGTATCACGTGCGACGATCAACTCCTTGGCCCGCGCGTTAGACAAGTCTATGAGGCCTGGCCGATATGGAGAGGGCAGGCTGCGAAGTTCATGTCGGTTCTGTTGGGGAGGCGGTTAACGTCATGGACATTAGAAACATGTGTACTAAAGAAGGAAGCACATGCATTGACTGGGATGACTATTGGTATACGAGATTTGATGGCCAGACTAGCTATGATTCTGCAAAAGCTATTGTGTGTGATAAGTTGTATAGAAAATAAGGATACGGTATGTGCTAGTCATTAGTCCTAAGTAGACAGAAGACCTACATGAGTTCATAATCATTCAATTTTGGAAGAATTCGAGAATTATAGTTATGATTCTAGTTCCACTTATGAAAAATAATTAGAGAAGGGGTTAGAGGCTGAGAGTTACAGCTGTTCATTGCTCTTCGTATTATTATGGCTCTGATGTGGCTGGGCGCGGCCGCGCGGGAAGGTATCCGGATATACTAGGGCCCAGATAACTACAGGTCTTGCCCGTACTCAAAGTCAGGTATAAAGGCGGCCTACTTCTTCTCTTTACCAGCTTTTCTGTAGGCAAGCTAGACCACCCATTCGATGCCTGTGGCAGATGGCTTATACGGACGATTTCGGAGACGATTTGCGTGACCACGCCATGGGGTTTGTCTCCGTTCCAATTGTATCCGGTCGCATAACTAATCGTAAGAAGGTTCAACCAAAGTTTCCGTGATGCGCAACATCTATGGAGCCAGGATCATGCCTTCGGTCGATCGATCACCAACGACCGTAATGTTTCAGGAGAGGAAAGAAAACCATTGTCTAACGAGCCTGCCCGCACCGCGAGTCTCCTGCATCGGTCTACCTATGATAGACGACGCCAGACTAGAGCCGGCAACAAACGTCGGAAAAGCGATCGGATGACGAATGTGCCCTCTCCACGTCCAAGACCGATTTTGAGAAATGGGGTTCAACGTATTTGATTTTACATCCCGATGGCACGACATACTGGGCACATCGAAGCACTCTTGACAGGCAGAGGGCTCAAGAATTCGATGAGGGCTATCAGGGCATTGGGATTAACAATGACGTTTATGACATACGAGAAGGCCAAACCACAGAATATCATCTGCATTTCCTTGGTCGGCCAGAGGAGGAGCTTTGGTGGGCCAAGGAAACAATGTTAAGTCCTGAGCTCCTGTCAGCCATACGTTACCCCGAACCTCAACAGGAGCCGGCATATGGGCAAAAATAATCGCCTCTGGGAATTTCAACGCACTCGAGAGCGCAAAGAGCCGTGGTGACGTTATAGGGGTGGTTAGAATCATACTTATAGGTCATGTGTTTCAGACTAGTTCTCATGCTAATGAGAGAAGCTCTGGCCAGCAGTTCTGTATTAAGAGCCGTGGAGAAATCACAACTAGAACATTCAAGCTCCCAGAGCTAACCCTGGATGTTGGTAAGCCGCCGAAGATCCCTCCTCGACACAGGCTGTGACATGCTGATCGGCAGCGGCCAAGTCACTGGCCTCTTGCGGTACGACGCGGGCAACAGCGTCAAGAGCTGGCCGCGCTCGGCTCGGGGCGCGACGGCGTGTTGCTCGAGGAGTCGGATGCAGAAAGGAGATGCCTGTTCGCAGATGCGTCAGCTTAAACGCGTCGTAACGCAGAGCGTGGTGCAGAATACCGAGCTCTTCACGGTCGGTATCTTGCCCGTACAGTGGTCGGTCATCGTGTCAAGGTCAGAGATGCCCCTGGTGGCGTCGCCTTTTCACGCAGCACCGTGCGTCTTGGCCAGCCACAGTTGCCCTGTCGCCGTGCGAGACAAAGGCATGCAGGTAAGTATAGGAAGGTAAGCACATGCAGTCGTACGTGGCTGACGAAATTTGCCATGATTGGTGTACCTCGGGCGTTGCGGTGGGCTGCGCGTTGTGGCATGGTTTATTGATGGTCGAGAGCTGAACTGCATCTTGCTGCAGGCATCGCAGAGTAACCAGCCACCTCATCCCATGTTGTCCTGCTACTGTCCTTGTTCCAGTCAGTGAGGGTCAAGCTCTGCTGCCGTCTGTTTCGCGTCCGCGGAGCTTGGTCCATCCACAGAACGAGAAAGCTCTTTTAGCAGAGTGTTATGGAAGCAATCAGACGCTGCTGTGATGTGGTTGATTGATACTTTCATGCGGTTTCCAGAGTGCTGCCGAAGCGCCGTGGCGCACAAGGAATGTTTCATTGGGCATTGAAGGCATCTATGTATCAGGCTACGGCGTCTTCATACTCGGTCACGCAGCAGGGGTGACCCGTGACATCTCATCCACCTCGACTGGAAACAAGTCTTCGTCTGCCAACCTTGCTCAGACAGTCATACGCTTGGGCTATCATCATCTTTGCTGTCGTAGTCGTATCTCTTCAAACTCGCACGTAGGATGACCTCGGCGCGACGGTGAGCTTCCAGTCGTCGGGGAACTACCAATCTTCGCCGATCAGTCTTATTTCGAATATTGCACTGCCCCTCTCCCAGCTCTTCGTCACGGCTTCTAACACGGCTTCTCACGGCTTCTTAGGAGCTCCTGTATCACCATTTTCATCTTCGTATGTGTTGTCTTTGTTTCTTGGTGTTTCTCCACGTCTGTCGCGTCATTGAGCCAAGCGCTGAAGCGGACAGTTTCTCAAGGGCGCTAGGTTCAGCACCCCACCCCGCCAGTCATGGCCACCAATACGCCGAACAAATCACTAGCTTCACCAGGCCCAGTCTGCACATGTCGGCCGGATGGACAACGCTTCTTTGTTTCCTGGCCGGGACGAGTATTTTTCTGTGGCTCCGTCGAACGCCTTGCTCAAAACCAGCAGCCTCTACAGCGGACGACGGGCCAGATCCACCACCGCCCACACACAAAGGGGTCCATCTTGTAGAAGTCACACTCGACCGGGACGAAGCAGACACAGATGTCGACATCATCGCCATCCATGGACTCGATACGACATCTCGGGACACGTGGACATGGAAGGACCCACGAGATCCAAAGAACAACTGCACGTGGGTCAACTGGTTGCACCCGGGTATGCTTCCAGAGAGCGTGGATTGCGTCCGGATTTTCACGTGCGATTGGCCAGCTGATTTGCTCGTGCCATCCGATTCGGTGAAGAAAACAATTGAGGAGTATGCTCTTCTTCTGCTGGAAGGCATCGAGAATGCGCTCTTCGCGGGCAGTTCAAGACAACAAGACCGATATATTGTCTTCATTGCCTCGTGCCTCGGCGGACTCATCTTGACGAGGGCTCTGTGCGCGCGGACGACAAAAGAAACAGGTACTACCGTATAAGAGCAGCTACACGCGGCATTGTCTTCCTCGCTACGCCGTTTCGAGGAACTTCATTCCAAGACGTCGCCGCCTGGGCAGAGATAGGCCTGAGGCCAAGGCTGCCCTTCAAGGTCGAGAGGTGAGCAGGCTACTTGACAGTACAAAGGGATCAACCTTTGAGCTGGAGGAAAGCATTGGCAAGCTCACCCAGCTTTGCCAACACAAAGACAACCCCTGCGAAGTGTTCGCCTTCTATGAACTGGGAATGACGAGCCTGCCACACAAAGCATTCTCCTGGCTACCAGGTTGGTTCCACCAGAGGAAACAGGTAAGCATCGCGGAACTTAATGCTGTCTTCGTCCTATTCCTGACGCTCCCAGTTGGTCGACAGGTCCTCGGCGACGCTGGATATCATCCTGATCCGTTACCCTCGATCGACCGCACTCTCTGATGAACAAGTTCCGAGACCCCCAATGTCCAGACTACAAGAAAGTCGCCGGTCAAGTCCGGGGCATGGTAGGGAAGATTCGCGCGGGAACTCCACTCGAGCAAGTCGACACATGGATACGCGACAAACACTACACGGCAGACAGGCTGAAGATTGAGCGCCTCTCGGGCGAGCTGCTGCCTATGGAGCAGTGCTATATTAACCTAGCCATTGTGGAACAATCCGGCCAAGACGCCGGCCATTCAAGAAAGGAAGGGGACACAGCGCCGTCCCTGTTCTCCATCATCGCCCGACAGAAGGTTGAGACACCTGACAAGACTATGCAGGTCGAGTTGGCGGCACTTTTCAACGAACGCAAGGAAGAGACGACTGACCGATGCATCCGCGAAGAATCTTGATTCGAGGACGTGCGGGAGTTGGCAAGACCACCTTGTGTAAAAAGATTGTTCATGAATTTACCAAAGGCACGTGGGCCAAATGGAACGAATTGTTTGACCGTGTGCTTTGGGTGCCTCTGCGAAACCTGAAACACGAAGGAAGACGCATGATGCCAGTGTACACCTTTACAGATTTCCTCAGCCATGAGTTTTCGTTGCCAACAAATAAACTGAACCTTGCTGGAGCGTTGTCAAGCGTATTGATGCCAAGAGCAGCAAGACTCTATTTCTTCTTGACGGCCTGGATGAAGTATCCCAGGACCTGACGGGCGGCATCGGTATGGCCCGCTTCCTCACCGAGCTTTTGAGCCAGCCCAACGTCGTAATCACGGCGCGGCCATCCGCCAAGCGTCTGCCAAACCTGGACCTTGAATTGGAAACAATTGATTCGGCCCCGATCAGGTGAACGAGTATATCGAAAAATCTTTCACTGATTCTAAAACAGCCAAAACTGATCAGACCAAAGTCGGAACAGTCCAGGCATTCCTTCAGGAACGCTGGCTCATCCAGGGTCTTGTACGCATCCCAATCCAATTGGACGCCTTTTGTTACACCTGGGATGACTTTAGACCAAATGAGATCCCGAACACCATGACTCACATGTACAGAGAAATCGAGCTGAAATTATGGAAGAAGGATATCCTGCGATTGCAGAAGAAACACGGGGACAGAGAGTTAACAGAATATCACTTGGAAAGGGCTGGCAGGCGGACGATAGAAGAATTCGTCAAGGATGAGTTGGTGTTCATTGAAAGCCTTGCCTTTGCTGGACTGCACAGCGATGTAATTGAGTTCACATCGGACCACTTGAACAGCATATCGGACCACGTCTCGTCAAGCCTCCTACCTGACAAAACTTTACCGTCACTGTCTTTCCTGCGAGCTTCAGACCCTTCATCTGAATACCGCCACCAAAACTATCATTTCATACATTTGACATTTCAAGAATACTTTGCGGCCCGGTATTTTTCGCGGCAGTGGAAGGACCAAGAGGCCCGGCTCCAGTTTGTTATACTCAGTAGTAAGGGCACGGAGACAACAGCAAGTTCCCCGCCAAATTTCTTCGGAAACATAAATACACAGCACGCTATGACATCTTTTGGCGATTTGTGGCCGGCCTGCTTGACGGCAATGGCCAGGCACCAGAATTCATTAATACAGTCGAGGAGGAACCGCTAGACCTTCTGGGTCCTACGCATCAGCGACTGGTTATGCACTGCTTGAGCGAAGTAAGTATATCGACCAACCTGCCAGCGCGGGTACCCTTAGCCCAACGACTGGCCCAGTGGTTGCTGTTTGAATGCAAGTTCAACAAAAGCGCGAGGCTAGCAAGTGAAGTCGAGTTTCCCGAGGCAGCCCTGCAGACTGTTTTACTCGACGAGTCTAGTGATGCTCATAAAACAATTCTGCGTTCGCTATCTTCTCGAGCCTCAATCCCGCGAAGTATCGCTGAGGCGGTGGCGGCGCGGCTCGACGATGAGGACAAGGTCGTGCGAATCGCCGCGGTGCAGGCCCTAGGCGGGCGGGCGGCGCTGCCGGACGAGGTGCTCAAGGCGGTGTCGGCGCGGCTCGACGACGAGGACTGGGACGTGCGAAGGGCCGCGGTGCAGGCCCCAGGGCGGCGGGCGGCACTACCGGATGAGGTGCTCATGGTGGTGGCGGCGCGGCTCGACGACAAACACGAGTATGTGCGAAGCGCCGTGGTGCAGGCCGTAAGCGAGCTGGCGGCACTGCCGGACGAGGTGCTCAGGGTGCTGGTGGCATGGGTCAACGACGAGTCCCGGGACGTGCGAAGGGCCGCGGTGCAGGCCCTAGGCGGGCAGGCGGCACTACCGGATGAGGTGCTCAGGGTGGTGGCGGCACGGCTTGACGACGAGAACGAGATCGTGCGAAGGGCCGCGGTGCAAGCCCTAGGCGGGCGGGCGGCGCTGCCGGACGAGATGCTCAGGGCGGTGGCGGCGCGGCTTGACAACGAGGACGGGCACGTGCGAAACGCCGCGGTGCAGGCCCTAGGCAAGCGGGTGGCGCTGTCGGACGAAATGCTTAAGGCAATGGCGGCGCGGCTTGACGATGAGGACAAGGTCGTGCGAATCGCCGCGGTGCAAGCCCTAGGTGGGCGAGCGGCGCTGCCGGATGAGGTGCTCAGGGTGGTGGCGGCACGGCTTGACGACGAGAACGAGATCGTGCGAAGGGCCACGGTGCAAGCCCTAGGCGGGCGGGCGGCACTACCGGACGAGGTGATTAGGGCGGTGTCGGCGCGGCTCGACGACGAGGACCAGGTCGTACGATATATCGCGGTGCAGGCCCTCGGCGGGCAGACGGCACTGCCGGGCGAGGTGCTCAGGGCGATGGCGGCGCGGCTCGACGACGAGGATGGGCACGTGCGAAGGGCCGCGGTGCAGGCCTTAGGCGGGCTGGCGGCATTACCGGACGAGGTGGTCAAGGTGGTGGCGGCGCGGCTTGACGACGAGTCCCGCGACGTGCGAAGGGCCGCGGTACAGACTCTAGGCGAGCGGGCAACGCTGCCGGACGAGGTGGTCAAGGTGGTGGTGGCGCGGCTCGACGACGAGTCCCGCGACGTGCGAAGGGCCGCGGTACAGACCCTAGGCGAGCGGGCAACGCTGCCGGACGAGGTGGTCAAGGTGGTGGTGGCGCGGCTCGACGATAAGTCCCGGGACGTGCGAAGCGCCGCCGTCGATGTCTTCCTGCATAAACACGAAGAAATCTCTCACACCTTCCTTAAAAGTTCTTATATAGCATCTCTCTATAAGGCTTTACTCGAACGAAGTTTCAGGGAACAATTAAGTTGGTATATTGCAAAAGGCAACTCCTATGTCAACTTGTCCGACCGCATTATAGAATTATCTATCGATATTCAACAGGATGAAGTTAGGAATGGATAAACAGAGCTCGGCCAGCGGACTGTCCATCAACCAGCGGCGGGGAGAGCTTGTCGCACAACTAGTCTTGGTGGCTGACGATTTTGACGGCGGGCGGATGGGAAAGGATGGTTTGTCACAATGCAGTGGAATCTATGTACTAGATCACATAGTTTGTAGTCTATTAAACCGCTTGCCCGCAAGAACTGCATTGAATTCAGAACATGTTTTACCGAGATGCGCCTATTGCAGACTATAATTTTAATATATTTGTTAAGGAAGGTCGTAGGAGTGCGCGTTCAAAAGGAGAAGGTGCCCTCACCTCACCAACGACAGTGGACGCGTGGCAACGAACGGCTGGAGTAGACTCCGCAGTAAAGAATGACGTCGATCTATGGATAGTTGGATTATTCTCGAAGAGACGCAACAGACTGCTATGAACCTACTGTCGTGGGATAGAAAGAGTTCAGCGGGTGCTATACTACAGGCAGGACTGACGGCATCATTTGATATGACAAGATTCATCCCGCACATTACCACTGTAGAATGGTGCTATAACCTTTATAATGCACTTCTACCACAACAATATACCGCAACAGCATCACCGTTTTTAGCGCTGTCGAAGCACCAATACACACTGTTTTGTCATAGCTTCGGTAGAAGCAGGGTCTTCGCCTTTCTCGGTAATCTGCCAAGATGATGAACCGCCACTATCTCTTTGTGGTGTCTCTCTGCGGTGTGGATTGTGTGCTGTTCTTACCCGCTGGCATTGCCTGCTATCATGCAATATGTATTCCTGGTTGACTACTTTCATTCATAGATACATTTACCATAGGCATATGGTACTACCCTCCGTGGCTCGAGTTCTTCTCTGAATGTGTCATATCATCGTATTGACTTGATGGTGTATTCTATGAGATTATGGTGCGTCTTTATCCATTTCAGATTTGGTTTTGTCTATAACGTGGTTGATAAGCGATTCGCACAGACAACGGGTCGCGCACCTACCCCGACCCTATAACATCCAACCATCAATAATTCAACCACAATATATCTGGTACAGTATCCAGCCCGAGTAGTTCGTGCTACTCGTAAAACTTCATCCATTTCCTTTGTTTTCGGCGATACACGCCACTGACATCAGGGCTCCCACTGGTCCCCGTACAAAGACCAGGAGACAAAGTTGCTGGCGCATAACGCCAGAATCATCGTGATCCCGCTGACGGGTATTGATTGAGACAGATATATGCCACTGGGCGCGAAACTGCTGTTGATACAGTTGAGGATGATGACAGGAAGACTATTCCAGGGGCATCTGGTGAGAACATGGGCGCGACGCGCCTAGGGACGTAATAGTCAAATCAATTACAATATAAAAAATATCTAAAACTAATCAAATTCTCTCCCTCACTAGTTTCCACATCTATAGTACATGTGCGCGCATTATGTCCAGTCTGGCCGCACACACCACATCGCCGACCGCGCGTTTCAACCCTTGCCTTGCGACCACCATGAGCCCGCGTTTCGTCCTTTACTTGACTATCCACGTCTATCTGCTCCTTTAAATCTCTTGCATCTTGTACAGAAAGAGATCTTTCAGTTCATAATCTGGTTTTTTTCTAGTTCGCCGGCGCTTACTAATTAGCTCATTTGCGGCCTCAATGCCACGCACCCGAGCACGTAAGAACGCGACCTCATGCATAATAGCTATCGCACCTTTTTCAAAACTGTTGCTTACTAAGACTTTTAGTCGGAGAGCTATCTGGGTGATCGGTAATTCGCTTTAGAATTAACGATCATGAAACCACTTCGTTCGCTGTACTTAGCGTCTGAGAGACCCAAGACCCAGCCGATCCCGGACGTGAGCTTGAAGGACTTGTCGTCGTAAACTTGAGTTCTAAGGCAGAAATGACCTTTTCAGGATCAAGACTGGCGGCCATGAGCGGCATGAAGTTTATACCGGGTAGACGTAGAAAGCTTTGCATGATGCTGGGCGGAGGGTTGCGCTGCTGAAATGCATGATAACTCATTCTCAGTCTGAAAATTGGCGAACGCCTAAACACACAATATTTCAGAGCTATGCCGTCGGCGACGCGAAGCACCCACCCAGTAGATCCCCCAGAAAGAAGGTCGTACGTCGTCATGCAGGTGGGTAGCTGTGGTTCTGGACTCGCATTGTGCTGGAATTCTGGAATGTAGATTAGCTCAGGTATAGGAAATCAAGGGTTTTGCACATTACAATGCTGTAGGTTGATAATCAGGAAGGCTAGAGGCGAGACGTTGGAAGAGACAGTTCAGCCTAGGTGGAGGCCAAACTAACTAAATAAGCATTAGGCCACGGTGACCCCACCTGAAGGAGTGGATCACCCCAGGGGACATTGCAACTACACAAAATACATAATTCAATAAGACACCTATGTTTGACTATACATGTATTCGTACGGCTCACTGGCTCACAGGTGTAACACCCAAGAGAGTTCATCAATTTTCTGACTAAGCGGAATCCTACCGCTGCCGGGCCGCATCTGCCAGTCTCATCCTCGAGTTCCCACGAACCGTCGTCCTTGCAGTCGTCACATGGCTCGCGTAATGTGCTGCGGCCTGCTTTGAAGTGCTTTTAATTTACATGCAAAGCCCCAATGGTTAGGCGGTCAGTCTCAAAACACTACAGCACCAGGTTTTCCCAGCAGCGCAACTTGACAAAATGGAAACCAGGCTACCCCGTGTTGGGCACATCATAAGGCAGCTTTTAATGGTGCGCGGCTCAGCCTGATGCAGGTTATGGCGCGTAGAACTAGAGCGAGGCTATGCTGTGGCAGCCTGCAGATCTGCCTAGCACGAAGCCGTGTAACGCCATGTATAATGTCTTGCTCTGCCGCCTCTTCTAAGCCTTCAGACTTTCCTCACAGGCTTCATCACAGACTTCCTCACAGACTTCCTCACAGACTTCCTCACAGACTTCGAGTATTATTTTACTCTAGCTTGTTCATGTCAAACTATGGAACCTGTCGGGCTGGCTGTCGGAGTTCTTGGGCTCGCCGGCCTATTCAGCGCTAGTTTGGACGCCATCGACCGATTTGAGTCCTGGAGGAACTTCACAGACGAGTCACACCTTGTGCGCACTCTTTTGGAGGGCCACAAGCTGCGCCTGAGGCTCTGGGGTCGTGCGGTTGGGTTTGTCGACGGAGACGTATCGGCCAGCCACCACGAGGCTCTCGATGATCCGCAAATATGCTCGATGATCCGTACGCATCTATCGGATATCGAAAAGCTCTGCACCAGTGCGGACGGCACATTCTTACCCGCGACCGGCACAGGCGCGGGACATACGAGGGGTGCGCCATCTCTCCAAAGTCGCGCCCAGCCCCATCCGGAACGCACGACCCGAGTCGAAGAGGCAGAAGCTGAAGTGGGCGCTGAGGGATAAGGCGAAATGCACAGGGCAAGCTCAAATGCTGGCGTCCCTTGTGCAGGCTCTGCACGACTTGGTACCTCTCGATAGGGCGAAAGGCACAAGACGTGCGCCGCGAAACGATGGCAATGATGCTCTCGGGCGCGTGGACGGTATGCAGCTTCCTTGTGCCTGTTCATTGCGCAATCTAACGACAGCTGCTAGATCTCTCCACCGGCAGGGACCCTTGGACTCTTGAATTTGATCGGATTTTGGCGAAGATGGAAGGTTCGTTCCCCACGGTTTCTCTCGGGCTCTGCTAACCGGCGCAGCGGCGACGCGGAAAGACGTGCACGCGTGGTTGCTGGGCCTCATATCCCCAATGGACTGTACGAAGATGCGGTTCAGAAGAGAGTGGACGGCACCTTTGACTGGATTCTCACGCGACGCTTGTTCCTTGACTGGACCTCTTCAGACTTCTCTGCAGGAAGGCCAAGATTCTGTGGGTCAACGGAGCTCCAGGGTTTGGGAAGACCGTCCTCTGCGCAAGGGTCGTTGAACATCTATGCTCCACGCCTGATCCGCCACCAGCGTATTTCTTCTTTTCGTCCGACTTTGAGAGCCGCAGAGACCCGTTTGTGGCGGTGCGGTCGTGGCTCACCCAGGTTTTATCACATACAGTTGCGTTCGACCTTGTGCGGGATGAATGGGAGTCTCAAAGTAGCCAGACAGCTTCGCGGGCTGATGTTGTCAAGGTCTTCCGAAAGATTGTCCAGGCCGTCCCAATCTTCACGTTTGTCATGGACGGGCTCGATGAATGCGCAGGGGCGGGCCAGGCCTGGGAAGCCGACGACAGCTCCGTGTCTATGTTTCTCGAGACCATTCAGCAAGCGGTCGCCGACACCACGACACGGATTATGATTGTCAGTCGCAGTGTTCCTGAAATTCGACAATCTATCGTGCGCAACGGGGCGCGACATGGCTCGACTACAGCCTCACTTACGACGATGTCCGAACAGACACAGAGCTCTATGCCAGAAGTATTGTCGACAAAAAGCTGCAAAACAAGGATAAGACCGTAAGGACTGACCTCTCCCTGAGGCTGGCTGACCGATGCAAGGGCCAGTTCCTATGGGTAAAGCTGCAGGAACCGTCGCTTCGCAGTGGCAAGAACAAGAAACAGCTTGAAGCCGCTATTGACACGTCACCAGCTGCACTGATCACCTCTACGATCGAGACTGGCAGAGGCTGCTTCGTCTCCCGACAGGGGAAAGCTCACGAGCCGTTTCCTTGCTGCGATGGGCGGCATTTGCCCTGCACCCACTCACAGTCGCTGAAATCACCGAGGCGCTGCTCATTCACGATGACTACGATGAGCTCCCCGCTGATGAGATGCCAGACTGCATCGATCAAGAGTACGTCGAAGGCGAGATACTGGGCCTCTGCGGATCTCTTGTCGAGACCCGGAATGTGGCATCGGAGTCCAGCGTTGGCTTATGGACTGTGCATCTCGCACATTTCTCCGTGAAGGAGTTCTTTGTTGGCCGAATGGCAGCTGGAGAAAAAGCCCTTGTGGCTAATGAACGACTGTGCAACTCCCAGGAAGCGACCCAAAATAACATTCTTGCGACGATGTGTCTTCGTTACGTAAATTTTCGAGGCGTCTGGCCGACCAGTGGGAGGAGTCGAGCCAGGTCCTAAGGTCATTCCTGAATTACGCGGCAGGCTCCTGGTATAAGCACGCAGCCGTGAGTAAAGCAAACGACAGTGGGGTAATTCGACTTATAAATGACTTTTTTAACGAAAATAACGAGAAGTGGCAATTATGGAGGAAGTGGTATGACATGAGCGACGGAAAGGCACAGGAAGGAGAAGCAGTACTCCTCAATCTACGATAGCCACACCTCTGTACTACGCCTCACGACTTTGTTTAAAGCAGACAGTCGATTTTCTTATAAAAGAACAGAGGTGTAGCATAGACGAGAGAGCATCTTTGGGTACGACTGCACTTGCTGCGAGCTGCAATGCGGGACACACGGAAATAGTCGCGATGCTCCTAGATGCTGGGGCCGACCTCAGGGTTGCAAATAACAAGGGATGGACGCCGCTTGACTTCGCGGCTAAGAAAGGATGTGTAGAGGTGGTCAAGCTGCTTCTTGCGAACGGAGCTGATGTCGCTATTGCGAATAGCGACGGATGGACGCCGCCACACGCAGCCTCTATAGAAGGGCATACCGAGGTGATTAAGCTGCTTCTTGCGAACGGAGCTGATGTCGCTATTGCGAATAGCGACGGATGGACGCCGCCACACGCAGCCTCTGTAAAAGGGGATACTGAGGTGATTAAGCTGCTTCTTGCGAACGGGGCTGATGTCACTGTTGCGAGTAATAACGGATGGACGCCGCTACACGTGGCTGCTGGTAGTGGACATGTTGACGTGGTCAAGCTGCTTCTGCGAACGGGGCTGATGTCACTGTTGCGAGTAGCGACGGATGACGCCGCCATACGCAGCTTCTTATAATGGGCATGTTGACGTGGTCAAGCTGCTTCTGCGAACGGGGCTGATGTCACTGTTGCGAGTAGCGACGGATGGACGCCGCTATACGCAGCTTCTTATAGTGGGCATGTTAAGGTGATTAAACTGCTTCTTACGAACGGGGCTGATGTCGCTATTGCGGATAGCAACGGATGGACGCCGCCACACGCAGCCTCTGTAAAAGGGGATATCGAAATTGTGAAATTGCTTCTAGAGAAGGGATCTCTCGCTGATGTCATGGATGATGAAGGACGATCGCCATTTTCTTATGCATGCACGAGGGGACACATGGAAGTTGTTGAACATCTATGGTCCCGTAACGTTGCGACAACTACTACAGACCGCTATGGTGCGACCCCGCTCTTTGCTGCTACAAGAAACGGCCATGAGAAAGTTGTTGCATATCTACTTGCCATGGGGTGTGACCACGGTAGTTTTGTTGACGGTTTAGGTCGAACTTTACTGTGGTGGGCCTCTAAGAGTGGAAATGCGCAAGTGATCGAGGCCGTCCTTCAGCATACCAAAGGCGAAGGCATTCAAGTCTGCGACGAGTGGATCTGGCTGTGGAGCCCAGAGCGATACCGATCGGTGAACCTTCGGTCTTGTGCGATTGCTGCACCGATATAGTGTTGGAAGGTAGCACCCACTACCATTGCACTACTTGCCAAGGTGACGATTTCGACTCTGCAAGCTATGCTTTCAGATGGGCAATCGTGCCGCCGATGGCTCGCATGAGTTGGTGTTGCGTCAGGCAGGAGTGCGTTAGAGACGATAAGGGAGGGACTGCTTGTAGCTATATAGCTCTTTAGGCTTCCCCATGGTGCGGCGTGGTTTATCTGCACACGTTTCTTTTAACTGCGACGGGGGAACGCGTTAGGTCAACTATGATCGCACGTTTCAGCTTTGTACAGTACCGCACTTGAAGGGATTCCTCTGAGCGTTCCTCAAACTTGAATGCAGAAGCGCTGATGAATGTCAGCCCAGCACAGCCCTTGTGTTTCCTCCCATGCAACGGTCGTCTGCTCTTCATCCGCCGTGAACTTCCTTCTTCCGTTGCTTCCAACTGTGGATCTGCTCGACCCTGCTGAGAGGACGTTTTACAAATCTTGCCTGATTCTTCCTCGTGGTTCATGCATAATCCCAGAAGAACTGAAAATGAAAAGACGCTCTTGCTGTTTATAATTGTTCGTTGAAGGACCACATCCTGCAACACCCATTCATCAAACGCCGCGTCTGTAGAATCCGTCGCATTATCAGCACGCCTGGCAAGGCCGAGGAGCCTGAACCTGCTACCTTGTCGCTAGCTGCAGAAGCTAAAAGAAGCGCTCCCTTTGCTCAGAGATCTCTTTCTTCTGGATATGCGATGATGTTTGCGGCGCTTGTGATGGCAGGTCCGGGTTACTAGACTGGCCCTCACTGTCTTCTTCAGTTTCGTGATCTGTCAATAGGCAGCAGTCCGCATCGCTTAATGCACCACGCAGCTCTTCCGCATCAGACTGCTCGGTATCGTGGTCATGCGATGCTTCCTTCGCCTCTTATTTTCCGCAGTTGCTGGCGTGTGCGGCGCATGAGATTGACAGACATTATCTGGTCACATGTAGATGCCGGTGCGCTTAAACCGTTGTCAGACCCTGTCTGGTGAGGTCTCTGTTGGTTTTTGTGTGTCGGTCTCGTCCATAGCCTCACTACCAGCTAACACGGAACTACAGCTTGTCTGCGTAGAAGCAATGTCCTACTGGGAGTCGGGCGACGGACTTATCGGTTCGCGAAGGAGCAGGCAACGAAGCGGGCGTGGATGCACGAATGAGAGGTGCTGAAGGCGCCCATGACGAAACATCACAAGCAGTCCGCCGTCGGCTCACCGAAGGTGCCTGGGCTCTGTGCGTTTGTTCATGATCGGGCGGGCGTAAAGAAGCTGCTTGATATGTCGGCTCGCGCTCATCTTCGTGATTTGACCTTTGGTCACGGTCATTAACTAGCATTCTTATTAGCGGTGCTCGACAGGCCAGCACGTACGCGACGTACCAGCGTTGCCTTCGTTCTTGCGTCTTTTTCAGAGATTGCACTATGGCTTGAGTTGATGGGAGAGTTTCATCTCGCTGGTGCGTCGTTTGATGGATCGCTCGTCTGATGCCGCGTCGAAAATATAGATGACGCTGTTCGCCTGACGCCAGCCCCTGCAATGGGTTGAGCGATTCTTTTGACAGTACGTCAAACGGCAGTGAGGGGGCCGTCATCCAGAGGCGCCAACTGTCGTTCCACTGTAGAGAAATGAAGATAGTTGATCGTCCACGTCGCGGTTCTGGCACTTGTCGCGGTGTCCAAAGGTTTGGCAACGAGGTTGACTTGAACCGCCATATTCTCTGGTGTAGTGAAGTGAGAGATATTGCCAGGTCGGCGAGCGTATTGTCAAAGTACCGGCGCCGTGATGCAGAGGCAAAGGCAAAGAGAAAAACGCGTGGAGAGACAGGGCCCAGCGCAATAATGCTTGTTGAAGAAGCACCTTATAATTGTCAGGTTAGTAGCCGACCGCCTCTGACACCAACCCTGCCCGGGTTCACACGCACCTAATGAGAGATATTCATCTACCTCGAATGTTCCCTCTGTTGACAGTACGCCATTAGCAGTCAGAGCTCCTGGTCTCGGGCAAATTCCGAGAATGCCTGTCCTCAAGCATCGCTGCACTGACACATTAACACGTGCCAACCAGCCATTTCATGTAATTCGGGCCGAGGCGCAGGAGACCGCCCGACCAAAGTGCGAAATTGCCTGGTCGATACCCGGTCGTGGTCGCGATGCCACGTCATCATGCGCATTTTCATACTGCCTAATGCGACAGCCCGGCGGAAAATTACGCAAGCTGAAGCACGCCTGGACGGTCGTGCTTTATGCGGCAGCAGTCTGATTGGATAACTGGTTACTGGGGTCGTGAAAACGCCGAGACCGAGACTATTATGAGAACGGTCGGCGCACATGTTCCAAGTAGGAAGTACGTCCGTAGTCCTGATTAAACCACCTGTTTTTTCTGGTCTGACTGCATCATGCTGACACAGGTCGGTGGATTCTCGTATGGTTCGAATGCATACGCGACCGGAGGCGCTGGAAGCTTCTGACCGCAAAAGACTCCATGTTTGTTGTCAAGCAGTCGGTGGTCTGCGAGCGCATTCTGTCGTGGTCGGAATGAGGCTGCAAGGCGAGGGGTAGTCTGCTCGCAAAACCAAGCACACAGTTGCTGCTGCTGCACTTGTAGGACGTGCTGGCGCCAGGCAAAGACAAAGTAGCCACTCAAAAGTCGTCTGAGGGCTCAAAAGTGCTGCGAGCCATCGCAGACAGGAGGGTTGGGCGTGCGAACGCGCCGCTGCAGGCGGATGCCCATGCAGCGGAGGGACCGTACGTCGGGAAAAGGGGCAGAAGCAGCGTGAGAGAGCTTTGCCGTTTCGTTGTGCGAGAACAAGGCGAAGGGGGCAACGTACGTTGTGAGCGTGGTCGCGAGGGGGTGGGAAGATGAGAAAAAGACGAAAGTTGAGGTAGGAGGAAGGGCGGTGCGTGGGAGGAGCTTTATAGCGGGCGCGCAAAGCGGCGAGGCACCAGCAGGGCTGGGCAGGTGCCACCAAACCCGGAGGGGAAGGCCGTGACACTGAGATTATATTAAAAAAATATTTAATTATAATATTATCTTTATAAGTCTTAATAAAAGCCCTTAAGTTTATTATAATATTAATTATATTAGTTATAAGTTAATAAAAAGTCTATTAGTAGTTTTATTATATTAATCAAAAATAAAGTTATATCTTAGTACTTTGCTTTAAAATGTAATAATACTATTAATAACTAAAGTAAAATATATTTTAAAGTAATATTATCTAAAAAGCTATTTAGTTATTATAAATTTACTAAATTATTATAAAAATAATTAATTAGTCTTTAACTTATATAAAACTATTATTTAAACTAATAATATTAATATTATTACTTAGGTTTTAAAGTTTATAAGTATTTTTAAATAAAATATATAAATATTTATTATAATTAGTTCTATAATAATTACTTTTAAGTAATATCTAAACTAATTTTTATAGTTTTACTAGATATTCTTATTATATTTTAGTAAGTACTTAATTAGTAAATTTAATAAGATCTTATAGTTATATATTAAAAATTATATGATTTTAAAGATAATATAAAAAGTAAATTTTAATTAATTTTATATTATTTATAATAATAAATTTTATTTTTATAGAATAAAGTAATTTTATTATACTTAGAGGGTATATATAGTAAGAATAATTAGGCCTTTAAGCTATATTTACTAGAAAACTAGTCTATAGAATTTTAACAGAATTGTCGATTTAGTCGCCCGTACACACACCCTTCTACAGCCACGGCTTCAACAGCTTATGCACTAGACTTCCCCAACTCCAGGAACGGCTCAACAATAGGCCTACATCTCTTATCTATGGAGGCTTCCTACCAAGGTTCGGCAACGACGTGTCGTTCTTCGCTTTGCCTCCGTTCTAAATCCCAATCTTCTTCTCTGGTTTCTTCCGGCAAGGCAGGTTTTGCCACCCAAGCTGGCTAGAACCATCTTGTTTGTTGCGGTAAAGTCATCCAGGATCTGTAGCTCCTGAGGGTGAACCACCTGGTACGAGCATAATTCTGAGTGGGATGAGAAGGATGATCAACAAGGAAAGGCAATTGCCGCAAGGGTATGCGAAATAGCCACACATGCTACGACGCCAAGGAACTGTATGCCGATGTAGAGAGATTTTGCACCTGCGCACATGCAAGATCGGCTCGTCGCGCTGGACGAAGCGCTTCTCGGCTTGCAAATACAGAAACTTCTGGAGAATCCGTTTGACTCGATTGAACCCCACTGTACCGTGGGTCCATTAGCCACCTGCTCATCATCACCGCGGATAGGGTTACATACCCCGACAACAAAGATCACGCCGGCAAACACGGCTGATGGCATCGTGTGTAGAACTGTCAATAGAGGACCAGTCATAGTGCCGATTAATGCCAGCCCCATCAGTAAATGGCTGATTCGCTGCTCGACGACCTCCAGAGCTGTCACAACTGGTCGGCGGATCTCCGTGTCTTCCCCCTCGGATGTGGCGACAATCTTCAATTCCGTTCTATAGACAGTCAAAGAGTTCAGCGGACAGGCGCCTGAGTAGACATTTAGCGCTTAGGGTCGACAAATACATCAGGAAAGGGCACTACCTGCGGCACTAGTCCGTTGGGCATCGGAAGACCGAGGATGGCAGCTACAATTGTAGTGCAGCCGAGCAGAAAAAGTCCCAGTGGAACCCACCGGGCTTCTTCCAGAGGGAACTGACGGGCCTGCGCAGTTATACTGCTCACGTTCTGCAAGTCTAGTTAGCAATTTACGCTTTCGCAAGGGTGGCATGACTGCCATACATGGTCGTAGTAGAAAAGCAGCATAAGCAAGAAGCCAAAGCATGGCCACGAAAACCCATTTCGCATCGAGTGTCCAAAATCAATTACCCAGTTTCTGGATAGCGTTGGAAAGAAAGCCTTTGTCACCGGCACTCGTTCGATGTTCGAATCTCGGATGTGGCCGGGCATATGAGAGAAGCCAACCCAGAAGACAGTGCAAAACTCCAGATCGGTCAGTATAACGTGAAAAAACACAAAATGACATATTGATCAGATACTTACAACGTATGAGTAGTCGGCGAGTATTCCGCGAAATTGTTCCTTCCACATTGTACTAGAGCCAACCTTCTCTAACGCATACACGCTTGCGAAGTAGAGTATGCCAATGATGCAGGCCAGAAGCCAGCGGCATTTCCATTCTCGAATTCGTTGACAAGTTCTTCCACACCTTTGACTACGCTAAAGTTAGTACTGTGGCGTCTCTTTCGACAGCTGAGGGCAGACGCACTGATGTAAATGATGCCAACGTAAAGGCCGAAAGACTCGCTGGAGAAGTCAGTCACATAGCGCATGTAGTCGCACCCGTTGAAGATTGCAACAAGCCAATGGAAGATGGCAGCCCAAATTCCCGTCCATGCCATAAATTGAGGATAGACGGAGCCGTCATAAATCTGGATGATGTCGTAGATGGTAAAGTTGAAGAGGGCAATGAGGCCGGTCACGCTAACGATGGTAAGCGGCTGAGCGCTTAGGATGCTGAAAACCACAGCCGCTAGGCAGAGGAGAACAGGCTTTCGTTTATGCCAAAGAACTTGCCGGTGCGGCGATACATGTCGAGTGTGTACGCGATGGCTGGAAGGAGACTGTAAAAGATGTTTAGTATGGGGCGACGGCCAAAGAACCAGTGCAGGTTCGATCACGTACTTGACAGCACATCCGCACAGTGCTTGCAATAGTGCGATAGGTAAAGGCGTCCGTGATATCACTCCAGTAGTACGGAAACCTTCTTTTAACATCGTGGTACATTCCCTGCCTGGCCGTAGTACCCTCCATCGTCGCCATCCAGATGCCGTGTCGTACGAATAGATGCCCGAGAAGCTTTTGGCTCCAATCGCAGTTGCCTAGAGCTGTTGGAGCTCACCATAGTGGATGTATAAGTTCAGGAAGCGTATGGCAAATATTTGCTACATGAAGCGCCCTATGAACAAGGAGAGGTAGTCTCTGGATTTATACAACAAATCGAAGTGGGTGTGTGGGTAGGTACAACGGGTGTCGCGATATCACGGAGCCAGTCGCGCGCAATTAGCACCGATAGATGCGTATGTATGTATATTATTTGACGCCTGTGGGATTCCTATTCGAGCTAAAGGCGCCCGCCGCCTGCCACCTAGAGCCTTCCCCATCTATCGCCTCAGTTGTAAAAAAGCAGCCAACCTTTGGTGCGGTTAGAGCACATAACTTAGTCCTCCTAGGGACGTCGCCCTGGTCGCTGTCATTTCCATCTCTGGCCTCAATGATACAGATCCTCTATCTAGACACCACTAAAAGAGCGAATCAGGAGCACTTAAACCGCCCCATCTCTTTAAGTTTAATGCCCAGGCATCAGATTTGTGGCAGTAAACATGTGGAGCCACACTTTGAATGATGTGGATTAGGCTTAATACGTTCATAAAGTGTCCCTCTGATCCGCTGCTGAGATTACCTTTGAAAAGCATTTACCAGCCAGCATCTGTATCATCATGGACGCCTCTACCAAATTAGACCGTTTACGCCAGGGTCTCACTGACGGGATACTGGATCAACTAGCTGAGATACTGCTGGACTCTCTCGTCTAGAACAATTTAGCACCCCGGTTCTGCGCTGGGAGGCCTTCGTCCACGACGGAGTTGTAATAAGTGGTAAAGGGTCTCTCATTGCATCGGTAAGCTTTTAGCGACCTAATCTTAGGATAATGTCTTGCTGATGGCTACGCTAGCGATCCCTCGACCTGTCTCACATTCTGGCTGCCCGATCAGACTCCAGTCCTTCGCCTGAGCTGGCTGCCAGCCAAGATGATCCTGCTGGGGCCCAGAATGATGAGTTTCTCCCAGCAGCCGACTTGGTCGAAACCCCTCCAATCCACGCAGGTCCTCTACAGGCCAGGATGGCTCCCGTAAGATTGTCAGCGCCCTTCGTCCCATATCCGACTGTGACGTCATTGATACACATCGCCAGATGGAAGTTGCGACCTGTAACTTTCCCAAGAGAGCCAAAACCCATTTGACCTCGGTCCTAGAGCAGCCATCTTTGACCAAGTTTATTACCTCTCTTTGGGAGCAGATCCACGGCGGCGTCATTCTGGAGCCGCAAATTCAAGCAGGGCAAGCGCTTCTCACCTCCGTCTCGACAATAATGAACATGTGACGAACAACGCCGTCTCCTCTGTGAGTCTCGAGGCTCTGTCATCAGCCCACACGACCATCTACCCAGTTACTACCACCTCAAACAACGCTATCGACTTCTTCAGCCACAGTAACATCGTCTGCCGCAAGGTCACACAGGCAAGCCGAACATATCGGTCTTTCGAAGTTATTGTGCAGGCGCGGTGGATGGAGAACTTTGATAGATACGTCGAATACCTTGCTGCCAATAGCCCGGCAATGTCGTCAACCAAATGTCGAAAGGCTGCATTGATAGGGGCGTGCCAGGATTTCAGATGGTCAGAGAGAGAGCTGCGGAATAAGATGGCGATTTGGAAAGGCTACAAGGATATTAAAGATGCAGCTGGATGGGCGGCTCTGGTCTTTTCAGGACTGGGACTCTACCGACTCGCCAAATATCGCATCGGCCTCGATCAAAAAGGGTTCGATACCCTAAGACGCCTCAGGCTGCGTATTGAGGTTGCTGCAGACACTCTGCATCCTCACTGGCGCAAATTACTAGCCTGTATCGGTGAAAATACCGACCGTCTCTTCACAGGCCATCCACATGATTGGGTGGTCTCCTTGATGGCTCTGATCCGGTGCCTCTGCGGCATACCTATGTTGAATCAGACCCCTTCTTAACCTTTGAACACTTGGACGAACCCATAGTCGACACGCAGGTGTGGGATGGAGACGACCCTCGCTACATCTCACCAGCTACCGTTGCAGCACCGGTAGCAGACTGTCGTGTGTGGTCAGACACAGTCTGACGAGCCTACAAAAATCAGTGCTACTGCTTCCCTTCGCTATTCAGTAGGCCACGTCAGCCGGCTATGGTGCAGGTATTCCGGACACTAGACGGTCGAAATAATGGACTGCAGGCATTGACGCCAATACAGCGAGGTGGAGCTATTGGGGAGTTTGTCGGGCTTATCACAAAGGATATTGAGGACTTGGATGTCATGAAATGCCTGACTGAGGAAGATCATATCAAATATGGCAAGGAAGACAGGGAAACTTTACGCGCTTTATCAACCACAGCTGCAACCCAAACGCTCAGTTTCAGCAATTTGTTTGGTTAAGCACTGAGCGTATAATCTTGGTAAGCAAGGGGATAGCAGCCGGCAGCGAGATCACAGTCGACTATTCGGAAAGTTACTGGTCGGGCTTAAACAAACGCTGTCTATGTGGAGAGCGCTGTTGTCGATATAGCGACGGGTAGTCTGAGGGGTAGCTGTAGACGTCAAGTCCAAGGGGGTCGGAGATCAAGTTCAAGGGCGGGTTCCAAAGGCCGCGAGGATATATTGCAGATGCGCTGCAAGTCTTTGCAGTTGCTACAGTTAATACTTCAGTACCGAGTAGCCAGTCTTAACCAACAGCCAGTGAATCAACAGCCGCCCGTCTATTAGCATTAAAGAACTAGCTGCTAATTAAGTCACTGCTGAGCGACTGTGAATCGAGACTAGGTAGATGCTAATCAGGGTGTTCCGTTTTCTACGGTTTACCGCTACTTATCCCCCATATTGACGCTGAAACCGCGAAGGCAATTCCTACACAAGACTCTTGTATTGACGTGTATCCTAGGCAAACCATCCCGCGTGCCGGGTGGGAGCTTCGTCTGGGCAAATCCTTACACAACGCTATACTTTTCTCGCTGCAGCTTCAATTTTGGCCTGCTCACCGCTACAATCTACCATCTCCCGAAACACGCCATTCTGTTCCAGCAGCTCTGCGGAGACCCCGATTCCAACACTTTGCCCTGGCTCATGACGACAATCTTGTCAAAGCCGGCTACCGTCAGCAGCTTGTGCGCAACGACAATCACCGTCGCATCGCAAAATTCCTCGCTGATGATTGTCTGAATGGCCGAATCGGTAGCCTCGTCCATTCCGCTCGTGGCCTCGTCAAGAACAAGAACGCGGCACTGCGCCAAGATGGCGCGTGCGAGGCAGACCAGCTGGCGCTCGCCGTGTGACAGGTTGGTGCCGCCGGACTCAACGTTTGTCTCCAATCTGAGTGCGAGCGACTTCTCTGACGGCTGGGTCAGTTTGTCACGGACGAGGCGTACACGTTCCATGACGAACTGAACCTGCTCATCCGTCTTGTCTGCGAATGGATTAATGTTGGCGCGGAGCGTGCCGGAGAAAAGTACGGGGTCTTGGGAATGAGTTTGACAGTGCTGCGGAGCTGATGCAAAGAGACTTCGGCAATATCCACGCCGTCAATGAGAATCTTTCCGTCAGTGACTTGGACAAATCGCAAAAGCGCATTAGTGAGACTAGACTTTCCAGCACCGGTCCGTCCAACGATGCCAATGCGCTGCCGAGACGTTGCAGAAAGCGACACGTTCTTGAGCGCCGGTGGTAAATTTGGTCCATATTTCATTGTGACTTCTTTGACTTCCACAGTCCCGTGGGATGGCCAGTCCGCGATCCGTCTCCTTGTGTCTGGCTCCGTCGGCACCTCTGTCAAGGCTAACACGCGATCGGCGGCCGTAATGCCCATGCGAATGGCCGAGACCTGACCCAAGAGCTTTGACAAGGTGCCTTTCATCTGTAGAGCCAAGGTAATGGTAAATCCAGCTGTCGCCGCATCGACGTTATTGTAGACCATGGCCGCCGCTGTTGTAACCACAAAAGCGCAGCCCAGCGCGCCTGATCGTATGAGCGTCCAGCAGTTTCCGATTTGGATATGTATCCCGACCTTGGAAGAATTGTCGGCCAAGTCAAAATAGCGCTCCATAAACAGCGGAACCCGACCGAATGCGCGAATAGTAGCTCGTCCGAGAATCATGGCGTTGGTGAGATCGGAGACTGGATGAAGCTGGCCCGAGAAGTGGTCGCAACCTTCTGCCCGACTGGATCATCTTGGGTCCTATATACGCATACACCGCTAATATTGCAACCGCGCTGATCGCTGTAAAACGGTTGGAGTAGATACTGCAGTCTTCGGTCAGCTTAAAGTTGTTAAGAGTCAAGTTCTTAGGCTACCGTACCTGACGGCGATAATTATTCCAAGGTTGAGAATTGTGCCCAAGATGCCATTGAACGCAGGTGCAATCAGGTTATCAATTATGTGCATGTCGTATCAATTATCTGATAGAGCTGCCCAAAAGGAGTCGAGTCTATCCAGGACAACGTGGCTGTCAAGACTCTTTGAATCAGGCTCTCGTAGATAGACCTCGAGGCAGCCATCCCGACCGTGGCGAAAACAAGAGCTTGAGATGCGAGAGCCACAACATTGAAGATGGAGATAAAAGATAGAGTGACACATTCCAGAGGGCGGCTGTGCTCTGGTTCGACTCGCTGCTGCCGTCCGATGTCCACTTTGTAAGCCACCACGAATGCGCTGCATTGAGGCATTGGTAGCATACTGTAATAAAAGCGCCGGCCAGATAAAGCCGTATGCGGATACACTCAAATAACGCATGAGTATTTGAGTCGTCGTTCAGGCAGCTAAAGTTTGAGATTGTGGCTCCTTGGAGCTCTTGTCACTAGGAGGCTCAGCAGCATTTTCTTTGACCTTGGTAGTATGCACATTCGAAGACACATTTGCGGAAAGATTAACCTTGGAAAAATCGGGAACTTGGGACTTGCCAATCGCAGTTCCATTACCGACGGTGACGACGTATCGGGCCGCTTCGATGCAGAATTCAGGTCGGTGCGTAGCGAGAACGATGGTCCTCCCTGCCGCAACATCGCCTGTGAGTGCGTGCCTGCAAATCCAATTCGCTATCGGTGTATCAACTGCTCCAAGAACGTCTTCGAGAATCACAAGTTCTGCTGGGGAGTAGAATGCTCTTGCTAGGGCCACACGCCATTTCTGGCCGCCACTCAAGGAGGAGCCTCCGGCACCTGCGATGGTCATATCGCCATCTGCGAGAGATTCAAGATCTTGGTTGAGGGCACAAGCTCGTAGGACTCTGTCATAGCGTTCTTTATCAAAGGAAAATCCAAACACGATGTTGTCTCTGATTGAGCAGTTGTCAATCCACGGCGGCTGCGCAACGTAGGCAGTCGATCCTGGTACTAAGCCATTTTGAACAGCTTCACCAACGCTGGGTCTCCCAAGACGCCCAGTTGAAACGGAAGCCTCGTCTAGTAGCGCAGATAATAGCAGGCTTTTGCCAGACCCGACCGGCCCTACAATAACGCTCAGTTCGGATTTCGGAAAGCAGAGGTCAACACTCGTAAGCTCAAAAGATGCCTTTTTGTCGCTGCCAGTCTGTCCTGGCCACGCTAAGGAGGCGGCCTCCAAAAGCACCTGGTCGGCGACGACTGCTGATTTTGTCTGGTCCGGATGATCCATGAACCTTTGTAGCTCCTGGAATGCTTATCCATGACTTGTGAAGTGTCGCGGCTTTGGCGGGGAGCTCTGCGAAAATGCCTTGCAGGTTGCTAAAAAGCTCAGAGCTGTAAACGCCACGGCAGGACTCAGTTGGCCGCTTTCGAGTGCATGGACCGATATAGCGACAGAAGCCAGAAGAATGGGACCGAGGTTAGAGAAGAAGTTGAGCTTCTCAAGAGCGATGGTGGTCTCCCAGCGATGGTGCTGCATGTCTGCAACGGAGCTGAGGAGCCGACGGTTCCAGAAGTGCTCTAGGATGAAAGACGGATATGATGGAGCGTCTGGAGCATTTCGATGAGAGAGCTGGTGTTTTTGCGTTGTGATGCGACTTGGCCTCTTTGAAGCGCTTGGTGCTGTTGGGCCAAGCGCTTGAGAGAAGCGTGGTAGCGACAGGGAAGAAGCTGCCAATGAGCAGGCTTCTCACGCTGAGCAGACGGGACAGGTAAGAAATGTCGAGGAAGATTTTCAGTGTGGCTAAAGGAAACTGGTAATTGTCTAGGACGGCTTTTGCAATAGAGTATCTGGGAAACGTGTTAGAAAGGGCGATACGCGAAAGAAGAGGCTGCCTGCATACGTATCTCTAAACATCTCTCCGCTACTGGACGATTTATTGAGCTTGTCATTTGAGTCGTTGATGTTTTCTCTCCGCATCATTTTTCAATCACCAGTGCGTCGAGTGCCGACACGACCGTTGAATGCAGCACACCGGAAGTGACCCAGTATAGCCACGAATCTGCGACTGCACCCGACAGCATGCCCAAAAGCATAACACCCACCCATTTCCAGGGTTGGAACTTATTGCCCGGCGCATCATTGTTTTCCATGCCTTGAAGCAAATTGAACAGTGCGTATCTGCTTCCAAATTCCGCCATGGCCTTGAGCAATACAAACGACCACTGGAGTACAAGAGGACCTTGGCAGAACTGAAGCAAGTGAAGCCAGATTCTATCACCAGCTCTGACGTGGCCGAATCGCTTACGCAAAGTTTTGGTGCGAAACAAAGAGTCTACAGCGGGGACATGGTCCAGACTGAGCTTTGCGGGGAGGCGAGCGGTGGACTTTTGATGCAGGAAACCATACGAGAAGGTGATCCATGACAAGAGAGAGGCGCCATTGCGATTCACAACTGCAGCGTTTTGCAGATAGATCTCGGGTTTGCTTGGGACACATGACAGCATAATGGCAACTATTGCCAAAAGACCAATTTTCGCAAACTCGTGTGGACCAGTCTCCTTGCCAGAAACAGCGTACAGGGCGTAGCTGAGGGCGATGGCGGAACTCAGTACCGTAATGCGAGCCAACCTATAGCGCTCAGACCAAGCCTTGGCAGAGTAGGTGGAAGCTACCTGAATCGAAATCAGGACCTGACAAGTTGTTAGACATGATCTGAGTGAGAGCAATTGGATTTAACCAACAAAGAGAATAAAATCCACCGCCTCTCTGTCAAGTCGCGAATATCGTAGCCTTGGTAGTGTCTTGAATCCCCATTGACACTGACGGCAAGCCCGACTGAGCTGACAAGTAGAGCGCAAGCGCTAGCATTTCTCCCTGCTGTCTGCGCCTTCTTCTCGGACGCGGCTGTTGCAGATCCATCTTGGTCTTGGTATGGAACCTTGGATCGGTGAGATCTACGATTCATGGGTCCAACGGAGTAAAGAGCCAGCACAGACACGGACAAGAGGGCGGCCCCGCCAATGACGGCCGGGGGCAGCGAAGCTGCTATTTGATCCAGGCGGAGGTCCATGGGAAATATGACGAGGAAAAGGGATCGTGAAGGAACAGAAACTACATCTCTTCATTCTATCTCTAGCGAAATGAACACCGTGAAAAATTCGTTATTAGAAAATGGGCTGTGGCGTTGCGGGTCACTGTGAGTCAACTGCGTACTGATAAATGCAAGGAGACTCAGCAATCGGCCCATAGACCTCATTGGGACTTGGACACAGACGGTACGAAGGTTTCCGCAAAAGACGTCCATTATGTAATTCCGATACCTAATAATTGAAGTATATGCAGCATTCAAGCTCGCCAGTAAGGCTCGGGTGCAAAAGTTCCTGCAGCCACGCTGCTGTTAGTGCGCGGGGCCGCGGCCATAACGCGGCTGGGCCATAATCCTGCGAGGAACGAGCACGCGATCGATGCTCCCGGGTGTTTACTCAAATGGGAACAATGGCTCGTACGGAGTCCGGACTACTATTATAAAAACTGATTTGGTTGTCTCTAGGCAAGGCAACTACTTTGTGCCGAGGCTACTCCGCCCGTCAGCTTTCGCACCTTGGCATGCCTTGACCCTTGTAAGTGTCTTGCAGGCTTAGCCACTTGCCCAAGCGGGCTTCCTCATTGAGAACCGGCGAATTTTTTGAGATTTTGACTCACTCAGTCGGTCCATGGCTTGCCACTGCTCCTGCAGCCATTCCTCGGGAAGGCGGTGCTTCTCCTGCCAAGCGAGCAGGCCCTCAAAGTCCATGCATTTCCGTGTAATATCAAAGTCCGGAAACGGCCGTGAATGGTCCTCCACCCAGTCGAATTTGATCAAATCCATGCTCGGATGACACATGAGCCATCGCGCCAGAGCTTCCTGGCAATGCGACAGGTGCGCCACGTATGCCGGCGGCTGCCCGTCCTTGTAGTAGTAAGGGAAGTTGTAATGCAGACTCTGCCTCATCAATTCAGACAGTGTAGCAGGTGTAAACCGTCTAGCTGTACAAGGTAGGCATCATTACCCAGATCCCAGGCCTCAGGGGCCTTTACAACTGTGGAGGATCCTTTCCCAGACCCTCTCGAACTTGCTTCTCGGTGATGGGCATCATGCCCAAGTCCGATATGCGGTCCCAGTACGCGTCAACTTCGGGGCTCGGGGCTGGCGTAGAATGGACTCGTTTGCCAACATAGGGTAAGTGGTGAAATGGGTGGCCGCCAAGGTGGGAGACATGGTTTCGATCAAAGGCGCTGCACAATTGTCAGTCAAGGGACCGTTTCGCTCCAAGCCTATGAGCTGCACGCACAGTAGAAGGTTGTCTGCCGCAGCAGTTCTCGGGCTCTAATAGTTTTGACCTGTGACAAAAAGGAAAGGCCTAAGCAGACGAGTGATGATAGAAACAAAGCCAGATTTGCAATTGTGACTCTGCTCCAGCGGCGTCTCTCTGTACAAACTCAATCATCAGGTTATAGCGGAGGCTCTATATCTCCAGACGCACCATGGGATTTCTTGAAAAACTCGTCTTTGTGAATTGGGCTTTTGCTTGGTAGCGCTTCGTACGCAAAGTTCGCCTGATGACTTTGGTTAGCTGGAGTTGGCCAAACTATGAGGTCAAACATGGCGGGAGCTTACAGTCATGGCGATTTATGTCGATGCAACTGATTCGTGTTAAATAGATGCTGAATGTCAAATACTCAATGCAACTCCTCTGCAGCGAAACGAGTCTCTTGAAAACAGATCAAGATGAGGGAGAGAGCAAGGCTGGGGTATTGGAGGGTACCCAAAATCCAGCACCACCAGGCCCACGCAGTCGGCCGGTTTCGCATGCACGCGCTTCGGAGTGGACATTCAGGCTCAAGGGCTGTACTTGGCGGAGACACGAAGGCTATTACAACTCGACGAAATGATGACCCTTGCGCCCGTCATGTCCACAGTCGGCTGGAAGTTGTGGTATAAATTCCTCCGCATGTGCCTGCTCAAATGCTTCCAACCTAACACCTCAACTGTATTACGCTACATTTCTCTCTACTACAATCTCTACAGAATAACCATGAAGTTCCAAAGTCTTCTGCAAGTAGCTCTCGCACTGGCTAGTGTCGGTCAAGCTCGACCTACTCAATAGAGCTCTGGCACTATTGAGGGCTGGAATGACACCCACGACCGTGATTCTGCCAGACGCTCTGACAATGGTGTCGAGGTTGGAACGACACCCATGACCGTGATTCTGCCAGACGCTCTGACAATGGTGTCGAGGTTGGAACGACACCATGACCGTGACGCTTCCAAGCGCTCTGATGATAGCGTCGAGGTTGGAACGACACCCATGACCGTGACGCTTCAAGCGCTCTGATAATAGCGTCGAGGTTGGAACGACACCCATGACCGTGACGCTTCCAAGCGCTCTGACAATGGTGTCGAGGTTGGAACGACACTCATGACCGTGATGCTTCCAGGCGCTCTGATAATAGCGTCGAGGTTGGAACGACACTCACGACCGTGACGCTTCCAAGCGTTCCAACTAGAATGGTGACGACGCTGTTGAATTCGGCGCCCGGTTTTCTTGGCTCGTCATCCAAGGCAGTTCAAATCGGATTGCAGCATTACGACAACAACGACGACTCCAATGAGTGAGTTCCCAGCAAAATGAGGACCACCCCTCATGCAGCTCTTGACTAATGGCCCCTAAGAGCTGGGCGGTAATTAGGACCGTTGGGGTATCATGTTCCGTTGGCGGTGGGCCGCGCTGGATTTCGCCAGGCGACAAACTTCTGTATAGGACCTCTAGTTCTCAACTCCGATATACTTCACCATTTTTGCTAAGTGCATATTTGACTCGAACTTTGCGTTCGCTCATGTGATCATCATAAACGAAGACCTCTTTGTGTAAAAGTTCTGCGGAAAAACACTTCTGACTTGACCGCCGAGCCGACGCAAACAACAGAAGCAACGCTCCCAGGAGACACGAAGGACGCCGACAGGCAGCGGGTGTCAAGCCACAATACCAGGCTGACATAAAATGGAGGAGTATGCACTAATAAACCCCATTTTCACGCAGGAGCCGCGCAGAAGCAACTTCAGCTATAGTTCGGGAGCTTCAATTTTAGGCTCCTAAAGAAATTGGGCTTCCTCTTTAGTAACTTCAAAAGCCACTTTCAGCCTGTTGAACGGCGGCCAATCACTGCAAAGGGGAAGTGAAGCCAGACGCGGTAGTGCCATCTCGAATGTGTCGACAGACACCACGTCTGCCATCCTGCAACTGCACGTTGCTTCAAAAAATGGTCGTTCTTGTCGCAGGACGAGTTTCTAGTGAACGACTTCGTATACCCACTCAAGACTACGAAAGATGCTGAATTCTTCTTTTCACTTTCGTTAGTGGTTGGGTGACTTAAAAACATAACCGGGGCGGACTATTAGTGCAGATCGCGTCAGAAACCCGGGTACAATCAGACAATCGCGCATTGAGTGCAACTATTGAGGAGCAGAAGGAAACTTTGTTCTCTTTTTGTAATGGCACTGTAAAGACCTCGACATGTGGTGTTGCCACGTGCCTCGTTCAATAACCTCGCCGTCGGAACCACAGTAGTCTATTGTTTACCAATCCTTGCTGCAACCAACCAGCCGTAGGACTCAGTTCTTGGTCTTTCCATCGGCGCACTTCACGACTTGGTCAAGCTTCCAGTCGAGCTTTGCATCTTTTGCACAATTAGGGCACTGCGTCAAGCCGTCCTGCAGTCTGTAGCATGTGGCTGTCTCCTCGTAGTAGGCATCCCACTTCGCATCATCAGCCGTCTCCCCAAGCTGTCCATTTACGGCACCGAACTTTGCGTCGATGGGCTTCAGACATTCCCTAGCCTTGGCATTGTAGTGATCCGTGCAGCCCTTGACCAGATCCCCCTTCAGATCCACCAGCCTCAGGTCGTCCTTGTACCACTGGCTCGCGCCGCCCGTGTAGCCGCGCTGTCCAAGGTTATTGTTGATGAAATCGAGGTAGCTGCCGACCTTGGTGAAGATGCTGGGGCCGTTGCATTTGCGGCCTTGACCGTCGTCGAAGCTGTGAGAGACGAGGCCGACCAGAGTTCCGGACTTGACGTCGATGAGAGGGCCACCGCTATCGCCCTCGCAGACATTCTTACCGGCCTTGCCCGCGCAGAGCAGGGTGCTTGTATCTCCCAGATCCCACCCAATGCTCTTTGTGCACTTGTCCATTGTCTGGAGAGGAATTACGGCTTCAGCCCGCTTCTCAGTGGGCTTAGTTTTTCGCCTTTTCCAGGATGGCCGGATTGCCCCTACAGAATTGTCAGTATTTTTCGCGTTGAATGATTCCTACTAAATCATGATCTCGTTTCGCGAAAATGTAGCCCCAATAGACGGTTGTCGAGGTGGGTAGGAGTGGGAGCGGGCACACTTACCAACCAACAGCAACTACTTCGAGTTTGGTGGGGGTCATCGGCGGATTTTGGAAGCGGCGCATACTCGATTTCGTTACTCGTTTCGATGGCAGTGGCCAGTTTGATGATGCCTATGTCGTTAATCCTATCAGACTTGGCAGCGGGCTTCCATTTGGGCTTCCCAAGTACAGGCTGCTGAATCGTGGAGATCTTGACCACGACTCCCCATCCTTGGTCAGATCCTAGAAATTCGAGGTATTAGCTCAAGGGGCGCCGGGAAGATCTCGAGAAAATTTTGAGGCAGGGGATTCCTCTCTGAGGAAGGAAACATACCCTCTTTCCCGCCACAACATAACCTTCATCGGTTGCGGCGCTGAAGCAATGGGCCGCGGTAAGCACAGTAGTGCTGTCCAGCAGCATGCCGCCGCACAAGTGGCTGTGGTTGCTGTTTTGGATGCTGACGGTGAATTTGTAGCTGTCTGTCGACTCATCAGGCGAAATGATTCTTTTGTTCATCGATGCGGACGCAAGCGCAACGGGGAGCCCTGCGGTCAGGGCAACAGCGACGTTGGCTTTCATTGTGGGCAGATGGTTTCTGAAAAGGGTATAGGATGTAATGTATAAATTTTTCAAGGTCGGATACTCTGGAGATGGGAAACAATTAATTGAGTAGCACGTACCTTGAGTATATATACTCCAAGAAAGAGGAGTGGAAGGCGATGTTGAGGTTGATCCTCAATCTGGAGGGCGGAACTTGAACAGGATTAATTACTTGCAAAATCGGCTGTAAATTTGGTGCATATGGATCCGCAAGCAGGAGGCACGATAATGAATACTCATTCAAATGATTAATGTTCTACAAGGTCATATGTCTCCACCATTGTATTAATTTACATAGACCGGTCCGCCCGGCCTTGCTGCCTGCGGAATGCGACGTTATGACGCTCGGCATAGCACCTGGCTATACTTGAGAAGGGTTGACTTTAAAAATCGCTTGTTCATTTGAAACTAATTAGTCTTGACTCGTACTGTTCCTTCTGGGCTAAATTAAAGAAGGCCTTCTCTTGTCGGAATTGTCCAGAGTTTCCGCAGAGCTGAGCCTTGTAGGTCTCTTGTCTGACTCAACTCTCTATTCTCCTCAAGACTTTATAGAAGCCAATTCATATTGCGCTGATTACGCGGTTTTATATAGCTGCCATTTGCTACTTCCTTTTCTGTCTTTGGTTATCGCGTCATAACTTGCTTGTGTTCCAAGGCTGGGTGTGGCAGATCACCACCATAGCATCGCGAAATAGGCATCATTGGGACTAGCCAACAGCGAAAGTAATGTGCTACCTATAGATTTGATCCATAAGAACTAACTAATATGAGTCAGTTAATAATCTGGTGATGGTTTCGCACTTTGACGAATTTTTTTTTTTGGCCGATAGTATGAAACCGCCACCAGTGATAAGAGCAGATCAATTAGGCGAATGTGCATTAATCAGTCCTTGATTGATAACTCTCCAGCATTATGACAGAACTTGGCTCGGCCACTTTTACATTGCTAAAACGTGGCTGTGGGCCAATTATGGATAGGTGAGTCTTGGGTCTGTGCAAGAGTCAGTCTCATGGAAATAGTCGACCGAGCCCATACCAAAGATGAGCAGGTATATGTTTACATGAGCCTAGGCCTGACAAGAGTCAGACCGATAACTAACTTGCCAAGTTTATAGAAGCAGTATAGAATAGCCGATACTATTGCTAGGTGCTTGCGACATGTTCAAATAGACAGCTTTATTAATTCATTGGAATTGATAATAGGCTCGTGGTTTCCTTCTAGATGAAGGCCCGCTTGAGGCTCTCAGGCTTTTAGTGCCATAAATTACATGCCGTCATTCCGTCTTCCGCTTGGAAACCACGGCTCACCACCGAGCATTGCCACGCTTAATGCTGTGGCCCGATGACAGCATGAAAGACGACTACAGAGGGCAGCAGACAGCCTCCGAAAGGATTACCTACTGAAGTCGCTGCACTCTGGGACGCCGTCTCAGGAACGTTGGAGAGATCTGTTTACTCTTCTCTGCCAACTTTTGTGACGATATTTCGGTGCCCCATATATCGAGGACGACTCAAAGAGTGGCAGAGGCTGGAGGCGGCCTACATGCGCTTTCTGCAGGGTAAGCCGCTACAAGGAGAAGCACAACATGAACAGGCCGAGGCTTTCCATAAAAGGAGAATGCAAGATGTGCACAATAAAAGCATCATCTTTTTGGATCGAGGATACTATGGCTTGGCACCTGGTATAGTTGAACCAGGGGATGTTTGCTGCAGTATCTTTGGAACAGGGTCTCTTTTCCTCCTTCGCATATCCGCATCAGACTGCGAAAGACGCTTAATCCTTGTTTTCACTCGTCACATACTGGAATCGATGGAATGCTCATGGAATATGTACATGTATTATCATTAAAAACTAGCCATTATCACTACTAATATAGAGAGCATCATTTGTAATGCTCCAGCGATATTTCATCACCTGGCAACTCAATCGGCCTCCTGCCTCTCGTCCTTGCCTGTTCTTCTTTCTTCGGTAGCACACGCAACAACATATGCATCCCACAATAAGCAAGAAGCCAATCACAGTTGGCAGCACAATGGCAACGTATATCAGCCCGTCGTATTGATGCTTGTCCGGCGACTCCTTCAAGCTTTTGCATTTCTTGCGGCCTGTTGCTTCTGCGCCGGGCGTCCAGGTGGGTATTTGGACATCATAGCAGAGCTCCATGGACGGCGGCTGGGGCGTCAGGGTCGGTGCGTCGCTGGCCATCCAGTCAATCTGCCACGCGGCGTGCGCGCTGACGGTGAGCGTTGTGGTCGTCTGCCCAGATGTGACGCCCTGCGTCTTGGAGACGAGTTTCGTGCATGCCGGTCGAAGCTAGGGATGCCATTCACGGTGCCGGTCGCGGAGAATCCACTGCGCGAATGTCCATGTTAGCGAGTGCCCAAGCGCGATCAAAGATCCGGGGTCTAGTAGGCACATACCTCGAACAGCAGACGGCTTCGAATGTCACAGAGGCGGAGTCGCTCGGGTTGGGATAATACTGCGGATCGTCGACTTTCAAGTTGTACGCGATCCAGTCGCTCGGGCACACGCCCGGCCGCACGATAATGGTTGCGCCGTCGCGGAGCACATTGGCGCCCGAGGCCTGGCAGCCCCCGGTGGTCTGGGAAACGCCGCGTACGGTGTAGTGCGTGGCGTCACCATAGACCCCGTTGCGATATGTAATTGTGGTGTTGAAGACGTCGGTGCAGCTCGCCGGCACGGCAAAGGGCGTAGTCAGAGCGGGCGCCGCCGTCGCCGCCACGACGGTTGTCGAATTCATCGGCCCCTCTGTGAAAGCTCTGCTTAGGTCGGGAGGCCAGCGGAGCGAGCCGTGGGCCTTTAAAAGAAGAAAAAGCCGCCGCCGCCAGACGAGGCTGCAGTGTACAGGCCAGGGAGCTTGACAGGGCCTAGAGTAGACTAGTTGGGAGGGTTGCAGTGAGCTGAGACACTTCGTATTGGTGAAGAAGTTTTAATGATTCAGCAAGTCAATAGTACCTGCATTGGGTCCATTTATACAAATTACAATGTAACATGGTCCTCACACATTGATGTGGCTATCGAAGTGCCGTTCTACTAGCTAATTATTAAGAGCATCATTGTAGTCTGTCGCAAGCAAGCACATGTGAAGAAAGTAAGTTTCTACGTGCAAGAGCACCTAGCTGCGTCAAGTTTGATATGAGTTAATGATATTTAATCTCCGTCCCAAAAGACTGCACAATAGCATGGTGCCGCGTGGTTGTAAAACATCACCATCAACTGTCTCACCGCCCGCCCAGTAGCAATGCACCTTTTATTTCCAGTTAAACGCCTTTGTTGATTCATAATTAGGAATAGCACACCTCTCGCGTCGTCCAGCCCACAATGTTAGCTCCGCTGGTAGTTCGCAAGGCGGCCTCCCAGCTAGGCAACGATCCAAACCGCGCTGCCGCCTTGCGACTGTGGCCAATCGCAACGACTCATCTCACTAGGCATCACACATCCATCACACATCTTGGCCAAGAGTCTACCTTGAAAGCAGGGAGGATGCCTTGAAGAAGGGTATATAATACGAAGCCTCGCCACCAGTGATCCGACTTTCTCTCTTTTTTATCATCCCAATCATCACTTACACCAGACAATTCATCAGCATCACTCACATTTCAAGGAATACCCCGCAGGCCGAATACACGTCATTTTGCCACTAAACAAACCACCAAACAAACCACCAATAATCCAAGAGACATACAGCCATGAGCCAATTTTGGAGACCACCGCTGTTTACCACCATCAACAATGGTTACTGCGGCTGCATCGTCATTGTCAACAATGAACGCAAGTACCTACCTCTTACACAAGTCAACGCCCATGCCACACTCCTCGCCTCCACGTCCCGCACCATCCTCACTCAGACATTCAAGAATCCAACTTCGCAAACCCTCAAGGAGTCACGCTATGTTTTTCCACTTTTCGACGGCGTTTCTGTGGTCGCATTTACCTGCACGATTGGCAAGACTGTCATCAAGGGCGTTGTCAAATCCAGGCCCGAGGCCAAAAGGAATTCGACGCTGCCGTGGCAGAAGGCCAGCAGGCGGGGTTATTCGAACAGTCCGAGAGGGCTTCGGATGTTTTCACTACGACGCTAGGTAATGTCGGCCCGAATGAAGAAGCCAAGGTTGAAATTACGTATCTCGGAGAGCTTAAGCACGATGCCGAAGTGGATGGTCTGCGCTACACCATACCTACCAACATTGCTCCACGGTACGCCGATGACTTGGTCCTGCCTATTCCGGATCATCAAGCAAATGTGACAACGGAAGAGGCATCTTTAGCTGTCACCATCGACGTGGATCTGGCTACCGGGGCTGCTATTCAAAGTGTGCAGTCCCCGTCGCACCCAATTTCTGTCAACATCGGCACGACATCCAAACGGCCCAACGATGATCCATCACTACAATATGCGTCCGCCAGTCTCACGCGCTCCGACGTCCAGCTCGACAAGGACTTTATCGTGCAAGTATGCGCCAAAGGCCTCGGCGACCCATCCGCCGTCCTTGAGACGCACGCCAGCATTCCGAGCCGTCGGGCCATCATGGCCACGCTGGTTCCAGCTTCAACCTCGCAGTCGAAAAGCCCGAGGTCGTCTTCATCTGCGACCGCAGCGGCAGCATGGACACGGGCACGCGGCTGCCCAACCTCAAGTCGTCGCTGCAGGTCTTTCTCCGGTCGCTGCCGGTCGGCGTGCTGTTCAACATTTGCAGCTTCGGCTCGTCACACTCGTTCCTGTGGCCCAAGTCGCAGCCGTACAGCCAAAAGACGCTGGACGAGGCGGCGGCGCACGTACGGACCTTTCAGGCTAATAATGGCGGCACGCGCATCCGCGAGCCCATCGAGGCCACGTTTGCCAACCGCGAGGATCGCGCAACCTCGAGGTGTTTTTGATGACGGACGGCGAGACGTGGGACGAGAATGCCACGTTTGAGGCGATTAACCGCGCCGTCAAAGAAGTCGACGGCGCGATTCGTGTCTTTGCGCTAGGCGTGAGCGCCGATGCCAGCCATTCGCTGATTGAGGGCGTGGCGCGCGCCGGCAGAGGATTTGCGCAGTCGGTTGGCGAAGACGAAAAGATGAATAAAAAGGTGGTGCGCATGCTAAAGGGTGCGCTGACTCCGCATGTAAACGACTACAGCCTGGAGATCAAATACGAAAAGGACGACGACGAAGAGTTTGAGCTGGTGGAAAAGGTCAGCGAATGTACGGTCGTGGACACTGAGGACAAGACGGACAAGCCAGCCAAGACGTCGATCCCCCTCTACGACTCGTCCGTCAAGGATGAGGACTTGGAGATGCCCGATGCCCAGGCGCTCCCACTGCCAACTCTGCCGACGCCGACATATCTACAAGCGCCCTACGCTATCCCGCCGCTCTTCCCGTTCAACCGCACTTCCGTCTACATATTGCTCTCCGAGACGCGCGCGCACCGCACGCCCAAGTCCGTGGTACTCAAGGGCACCGCGCCCCAGGGCCCGTTGGAGCTCGAGATACCCATCACTGCCATTGCGGACAAGGGCACCACCATCCACCAGCTCGGGGCGCGCAAGGCCGTGCAGGACCTGGAGGAGGGTCGCGGATGGATCTACGATGCCAAGCTGCCCGACAGCAAGATGCTCAGCGAGACATATGCCACGCGGATAAGCGACGTGGCAAGGAAGCGGCCGTCAAGCTCGGCGTCGAGTACCAGGTGGCGGGCAAGTGGTGCTCGTTTGTCGCCGTGAAGAAAGGGGCGACAAGTCGACGCCGGATACGGCATCAGACGTGAGAGATTCGACATTGGATCAGGGCCAGGACGAGGACGACGTCAGTGACGAAGATGCCAGCTTCTGCCTGGTGGGCAACGTGTCAGAATCGCTCGTCGCGCCAGGCGGCGGCGCCATGCAGCAGAGAAGCATGAAGACCATGGCAGCACGCAGGGCACCGATGATGCATAGCTTGGCTGCGGCGTCGTCGCCGTTTGTACCAATGCAGGCACCAGTGGCAGCGGCCAGTTTTGGTGGTGCCAGCTCGTATGGGTTCGGCGCGACCTCCCACAGCCTTTTCGGTAGTACGCAGCCGGCGCCCCGGTCGGCGGGTTTCGGCGGCGGCGGCGGCGGCGGCTCGCCGACCTTGTTTGGGGCATCGGCGGGGGCAACGAACGTCGCTATGTCTGGTGGCTTGTTGGCGGCCTGCAGAGCAGGTCTGTTCAACCGCCACAAGGATTGCAAATGGCGCAGCAACAACAGCAGCAACAGCAGCAACAACAGCAGCAACAACAGCAGCAACAGCAGCAGCAACAACAGCAGCAACAACAGCAGCAACAGCAGCAGCAGCAGCAGCAGCAGCAGCAACAGCTGAGTAGGGCCCGGCACCGGAAGGCGCCAAGTGGACGGCAGGTGACATTCGGCAACGCGCAGGACGAAGACGATGAATCCTACCAAAGCCCAATCGAGGAGGACGCCAAGACGCCGCTCGAGGCCATCATCGCGCTGCAGACCTTGGCGGTAGCTGGACATGGTCGACCGCGCTGGAGGGCTTCTCGGGGTGACGCGGGAGGCTGCCGGCGAGCAGCTCGAGGTGGAGGCGGAGGCGGCGGCAACGGTGTGCGCCGTCGCGTACCTCGAGGAAAGCTTGCCGACGAGCAGGAGGTATGGGAACTGGTGGTGGACAAGGCGCGTGAATGGCTGGTAGCGACGCTGGGCGAGGATGATGTGGCGGCGCTGGAGAAAGAGCAAGGCAGATGCTAGGCTGAGTCGGCGTGTGTGTGTGTGGAATGATGATGCGCATGGATCGCAGGGCCGAGCGAGTCAAGTACAGCTACATTAGATGCATCGGCGCGACTAAGTAATGGTCCCAATGGAAACATCAAGGGGGACGAGCTTAGACGAGAATGGGGAACAGGATGGGCGGGGTCGAATAGCTAACCAACCTAACTTACTTGGTGTTATCAATGGCATTCATAGAAACCCTTTTCTCCCTGACTCGTTCATGATTCCGAGCAATGATCTGCGACGATATTCGCACCCCTGTTATTTGATTACTTGGAGACAACAATGCTCTACGGATTACTACATAATCAACTAAATATTTATCAGGCACGCTTCGAGTGGACGGTCGGACGAGTCGTTAACTTTGTGGCGCAAATGGACTGGCACGCGAGCAACTGCAGCGCAAAACTAAATACTCAGTATGATTAAGGTTTCTGACAGCTCGCTTTGCTAGTTATCGAGATCAACAGTCGCAAGGGCTCTTTTTGTTCCCACCTATTTCCAGGCCCTCAGGCGACTAGGCGCAGCACCAACTCAGGGGGCCGAGCCTACCATAATGGTGTGTTGTCACAACTCATAGGCAATGCACTTTAATTTGTGGCTTCAATGCTTGCCTTGCAACTGACATTCCGTTCTTGACTTGTTAGGGGCCGTCCCTATTTTCTTTCCTTTTTGTCCGTTTTTCTCGAAATCTACGGATACTCCGTGACTTACTCGAACTTCCTCTCCGCACTCGGTCCATGCAAAGACAAAATTACGCATGTGCCTCCGACGGCTGAGGATCAACATGTGTCTTTCTGACTCTCCGGCCAAGGTTTGCGGCTCCGTTGCCAACCCCATCTCCATCAAAACGGGCCCCCTCCCGACTGACCGTGCAACGGTGCCTGGACAGTGAGACCACAAAAGCCCAACATTGTTTCGCAATTCAAAAGCAGTGATCCACACGGCCGCTGCTGAGAGCGCCAACTTTTCTACTTATTGCGAGCATCACAACTCATTCCGGTCAAGGGCCTCTCCACCAAGGGGACAAGGTTCAAGAGGGTCCCTTGGCGTCGATTTGTCCACCCAGTCGCCAGCGTCGCTAAAGACGACGGCCTTGGCCCCAAGAAATGCCAATGTTGAAGGGGGCCAGACAAGGGCCTGTCCCAGACCCAAGGAAGAAACGCGGGCACATTGTGTAAATTAAAGCAGAAATCTGTAACCGGCAATCCCTAGCATGAAGGAGAAGCCCACCCCTCTTATCCGTTACAGATTCCTAGTTTTTTTTTCCTCCTTTCTCTTCCATCTCTTAATACACTTTTCTTTATTAGATTTCCTTTTCGTCTTAATTTCTTGTTTTCAGAGTTTGTCTATCGGACGGCATAACGACGCCACGGGATACGTTTGGGGCTTGTCGACAGCGAAACCTCGATTGCCTGATCAACAAGCATCCTAGTGGGACATTGATAAATCGACAATGTTCTGAAGGCGTCCGATTTTCAGATCTATATTGACCTATAGTCCTTTTTCGATTTAATTCTTCTTTCTTTTTCTCCAACCTGTTTCTACGACCTTGACCCTACCATCGGCTTCGACAGCAACGGCCTGGCCGATCTAACATAATGGAGTCTCGCAGCGACAAGCGAGACCTGCTGCTCCCTCCGGAGCCGCAATCCGCCTACGACACGGCGGTTCTGTGCGGGCGCTATATCAAAAACCGCGCCGTCTCCGTCTCCAAGTCCATCATGTCTACCAGCGCCGCCGCCTCGAGCCTCGCGAGCCCCGGCGGTCGCCGTCCCCAAGCCGGGCCGGCCACGGCCACGCCGCCCCTCACAAGCCGTCGCGCGGCCACTCACCCACCGCCTACCTTCCGGCGTCCGCGGCGTCGCCGCCGTCATCGTCTTCATCTTCCACTCGTCATGGGCGTTGACCCCGGCCGTCGACGACGGCTACGGTCTATGGAATGCCAACCACCACCTGCTCCAGCTGCCGCTGCTGCGCCTCGTCCACGCCGGCCACGCCATGGTCGGCATCTTCTTCCTCATTGGCGGCTACGTCAACGCCATGAAGCCGCTGCAGCTGATCCGCGAGCGCCGCCACGCCGAGCTGGTGCCTGCCGTGGCCTCGAGCCTGCTCCGCCGCGGCATTCGCCTCTACATGCCCGCGCTGGCCGCGATGCTGGCGACGGCGCTGCTCACCTATGCCGGCGCGTTTGAGCCTGCGCGACGCAACCTCGACACCCTCAAAGACATCTTTTACTGGCCCGACTTTCACCCGGGCCGCAAGGAGACGCTGGCGGCGACGCTGCGCGATTGGCAGCAGCAGGTATTTCAGCTCATGAACCCGTGGCAGCAGCCGTTCTGGTCGCACCTCGACCCGCACCTGTGGACGGTGACGCTCGAGTTCCGCGCCTCGCTTGTCGTCTCGCTGAGCCTGTCTGCCGTTGCCTGCTGCCGCGTCGGATCGCGTCTCGCTATCCTGACGCTGCTGGCGCTATTTAGCCTGCGCTGCGACCGCTGGGAGATTGCGCTGTTTCTGGCGGCGCTGTGCTCGCGGAGCTGGATCTCATGCGTAGGGACGCGGCCAAGGCGGCGGCGTCGACATCGGCGTCGCTGCCCGCGCTGGACATGATCGACGTCGACGTCGAGGCAAAGTGCGACGCCGCGCCGCCGCCAAGAACGCCGGCGGAGCACCGCATAATACAGAGTCTCGGCGTCATGCTGCTCGCGGTGGCAGGCATGTATCTCATGTCGTTTCCGCCATCGCACGCAGAGGAGACGCGGGGCTTCATGCACATTTACCAGTGGCTGGTGCCGAGCTGGACCAAAGATCCGAAGCGCTACGTGCTCGGCCCCGGTGCGGTGCTCTTCATGATTGCCGTGTCGAGCAGCGCGACGCTGCAGCGGCCGTTTCTCACGGCCACGGCGCAGTATCTCGGTACCATCAGCTACGCCCTATACATTGTGCACGGTCCGGTGCTGCACTCCGTCGGATACGTGGTGACGCCCGCGGTGCTGGCCGTGACGGGCCTGAAACGGACAGGGAATGGGCCTTGGGCCTGGTGCTGTCGACCGCGATCAACTTTGCCGTGGCGCTGGGCGTCGCAGATGTTTTTACCGGTTCGTCGATGTTGGCAGCGTGCGCGTGGCGACGGCGTTTCAGCGAATGTGTTTTCAGAGTGGGTATTAGAAAGTGGGTGTATTAAAGATTATAGAATAGACGCATGCATATTATCATGCGCATGAGCGCTTACCAGTTTAGACAGACATGTAATTACAAGCGTTGTTTTTCCAGTATTCTTGGACTTTAGTTGACGTTCATTATTGCATCACTGGCGACACTGTACATCACACCATGACAAGTAGTCTTTATTTTGCAAATTTTGGAAGAATGTGTACCATAATAACTCCCAACTTACGAACATTCGGACGGGTATCATTGCATGCAACATCAACACCCTCGAGTCCAGCGCGACACCCGTATTACCACATCCAAACAGTATAGGTGAAATGTAAACGTAAAAGCCGAAAGTAGAATATGAGAAAACCCTTAGAAAGCTAATGCAAAAGCGACAACAGCGGCAAGGGCACCAGCAGCAGTACCAGCAGCTGCGTTGGAAGACCTGGTACCGCTAGCAGAACTGGTACCGCTGGGAGACCTGGTACCGCTGGGGGTGGCAGTTGAAGTGATAATCACAGTCTCGTCCGTGGTTGTAGTAGTAGCAGTGGGCAAGGTAGTCGAGTCGGCCCGAGACGAGGTGGTACTCTTCGACCGTGCTGGTCGGAGCTGAGGTGGTAGACGAGCGGGTGGTGGCGACGGAGCTAGAGTTAGTGCCGCCAGAAACGGAGCTACTGCTGGCAGACGAGGACGAGGACGAGGACGAGGACGAGACGCCGGTAGTAACGGTGCTAGTGGTGCTGGTGGTGACGGTAACGGTGCCGGTGCTGGTGGTGCCGGTGCTGGTGCTGACGATGCTGGTGGCCGACGTGGTCGAGGTCTGCTGCTTGCACATATCCTCGAGAGACTCGGCCTCTGTGACGGAGGCAGACTATGGGGAGAAGAGGGGGATCAGCTTATTGGATTCTGCAGACCGATAGTACGCCACCAATGCCGGGCCCAGCCGAGCTGGCCGCGTTTGTTGGGTACGTACGACGCAAGGATCATTAGAAAAGACCTGTGCGGCGACGAGGCCGATCGAGGAGAGCAGAGCGAGAGTGGTCTTCATGGTGAAAATGGGTTATGTTTCGCGGATGGCAATGATGTGTACAAGAGGCGCAAAGAATGAAGTGCAGAAGAGCAGGATCAAGGAAGAGAGGGAAGCGGACGGCTGCGAGCTGTGAGCTGCAGATAAGCTGCTTATGTTTGATGTGACCGAGTCTTGACGAGCAACAAGGCTCTGGGCCCTGCAAGGAAGAGACATTCGAGGTATCGAGCAGGTAGAATCTATCAGAGACATGTCGCCACGCTAGTGCAGCATCGGCACGCGGAAGTTCATAGAATTACTTACTATTCAACCGAGCGACAATAGGACAAGGAGCTGCAAGACTGCGGTCATGGTAAACGAATATTAGTAAGGAGTAGAAGTTTACCTTGTCTGCAATGGAATTAGGCAAAGTCTAGCATTCGAAACGCTCATACCATGAGTGATGAGGAATCTACACGTCTACTTTGCTCATAACCCCGCCTTGCCCATGTGCTCATCCATTCAGACTGAAGTATCTGCTGCAGCGTCGGCCGCTGCTCGGGCCTGTATGCCAGCATTTTCCTGAGAAGGCTGAGGAGCGCCGCCGATTCCTCGTCACAGAATACGCCCATGCCGTCCTGCCGCCTAAAAGATTGCACACAGTTCTCAAAAGCCTGCTCCATCCCTGGCCACGGGCGCCGGCCATGGATGGGCTGGCCTGCTCTTCAAAAAAATTGCCCCGTTCTGGCCACTTCTGAAACCACTCGGGGTATTGGGCCCGACTGGTCGACGATCTGGCACCGGACCGCGTCTCTAGAATAAAATGCGCTGCTGAACAGGGGCTGCATGCCGATAATATCCCAGATGGCAATGGCGAGACTCCATACATCCGATGGGAAAGACATGGGCGCATCGGGCTCAAAATAGGCCTCTGGCGGGCGAGAGTCAAAGACGGTGTGACAGTCCTGCCCCAGGCGGACTTCACTTGCGGGCCGGAATGATTCTCCAAAGTCGCTAAGCATCAAACGCGCATCTTGTATCGAGAAATCTTGGGCCTTTTGCCCATCTCTAGAGCCACAACGGCAGTGCTGGGCACGATGGGAGGCAGGGCCTCGCCGTCAGTCCTGGTCACCTTGTATACGTCGGGCTCGCCGAATTTTTGACGAAACTGGGCCACCGTCAAGTCATTCAAGCTATCGCGCGGGCGGACTAGTATATTTCGAAGATGTAGATCTAAATAATGCATGCGGATGTTAGTGGCGGCACTCAAGGGCAGGCGGCGAATCTTGGTTTGTCATCACTCGCCTCCATGGACAAAGCCTCGCGAATGCACAACGGCCAAAGCGAGCGTAAGCTCGTAACATAGCGCACGAGCAACGTCGATTCGGAATAGGCGGCTGAACGACGTGTCTCCGAGATTCGCCAGGGCAGGGGGCGGTCGCGTAGCAGGGATGCGTTCCGTTGGGACCCTCGACCGTGAACTCGTCAACAAGGTGCGGAACCGCGTCTGACCCGGGCGCGTCACCGGAAGCACCAAGCGCGCGGAGAATGGGGATCTCTCTGGGCAGAGACTCGGCGATGCCCACCTTGAGCGCTAGATATCGCGTTTGCTGGACATCGTGGACGAGCCATACCGTTGACCAGCCCCGTAGCCAAGCTTGTCTATGACGCGGTACCTATCATGCAGGACACTGCCAATCTCGATGGGGTGATAGCCTCAGGCGAATAGTCGGGCAGATGCTCAGCTCCGTCGATCCATTGGTATTTGGGCTCCGCGGATAGGGCTGCCGAGTTGTGAAATGGGTGAGTCGCGACGCGACTCGCTGAGCCAATGATTAGCGAGGCTGGCTCTGACCAAGGCCGTCTTGTTCTTTTCAGATGAGAAGTTCGCCAAGCAGACGAGCAGAAAAGACGTCGTACCACGCCGGTCATTTGGTGACTGAAGGGAGAAGACGTTTGCGCCTGATGAGAGTACAGATGAATGATCTACCGAGTACGGAGTGCTGTGACGAACTAAAATAGCGCCAGTCAAAGGGTCCATCTAACAACCCTCACCTGCTGTTTAATGCCACGAATCCTACGCGAGCCAGTGATATTTTCTAGTATACGTCCTAAAATATTTAATTCCTCTTATATTGTAATCGAGATGACTTGTATATCATATTTTCTTCGGCCTATTTTCCTCGGCCATTACCCCGTCCATCCCAAGCCATATCAAATGCGCGCGCCGCTCGTCTTGTGCACAGCTCACAGTGGCACAATCCTAATGCACCTGCCGGGCGATAATTCTACCCAATCCCGTTACTATTACCAAGGTCAAGCATACAAATCACAGTGATGCTCCTGTTGTCGTTTCCGTTCCCATGTGCGCCTTTCCGCTTCATTCCGCTCCCGTCCACTAGCGCTCTGTTTCACAGTTGGCCCGACTCGACACCTGTACAATCGTTGCTTGCATCTCACTCAACTCTAGTTAGCCCTAGTGCGGACAGAACCATGAACCCTGTGGGGGTCCATTTCTTCCGATGCACAGGTTCGTCTCTTCGACTGTTTTCGGTTTTTTTCGGGTTTACACACTTCGCATTCTGCATGAGGGCAGAACTAAACCGATAGGTCTCGACGAACAAAGAAAACCCAAACGCACTGTTCAGCGCCCAAGAAGCCCGGATCTTCCCAGTCACCCAAGTGTGACGGTCGCGGTATTCTGTCTGCGTGTAACGAACAGCTAAATAAGCCATAGTTGGGATACTGATTATGCTCGTACTGAGATTAATACCTAATTTTTGCTAGTCGGCGTGACGGTACAGGAATCGTTACACTGCGCATCCCGATTCAGGTAGCGCCGCCAATGCAGTACAGTGTATTCGTTGCTTGGCAATACGGGAAGAAAGTGACAGCATTTAACCATCATCAGCAAAGACATCATATTTTGTCAATAACGATCGAGGCCGAAGTCTGCATCTAAAATATGTCTTGACTATTTGTCTTTGTCCGTGCGCTCAATGTGAGCGGCCCATCCGGCAATAGCGACAAATATTGGCCAGTGACTTCATCAATAATTAGTAAGGCCAGCCCATCCTACTGAAAGCTCGTGATAGTTGTCCTGATGAATCACGTCATCTCATTCTCGCCAAGCCGTCCTTCGGCAATTCATCTCCGTACCGAGCTTCCCGGCCAACCCCGCATCCCAACCCCGGCCAGCCTCACCTGCCTGGGCCAGCCACCCGCATCTGCTCAAGAACTATGGCTGCTGTCTCAGGGCAAGCAAGACCCAGCCTCACTGTGCTAGTGGCAGTGACATCGCTTCGCAAAAGGCTGAATCGCGCGCAAGTCCTCATCGAACAAACAACATACAACAAAGACGAGCTCTTAACATCAGCTACCGCACCGGCAACTCAGAAGTACTTCTTGACTTCGACGCCGGCGCCCCCACACCGTTCCCACCGATGCCCGATGAAATAGGGCCGAGACGAAGCCACACTTGTCCGGCTCTAGCAGCTCCTGATCTTGGCTAGCAGTCTTTTTCGTCTAAAGAGTCACTGACCTAATGACTGCCTCCCTTCATCTCCTCCCTTCCCCGCTCGTGAAAACGAGACATGCTCATTGTTCTACTGCGGATTAGACCTTTCTGGGCAATTCCCTGGCCGATCTGCACTCCTCTAGCCGCTTGCAGGGTCGTATTCCTCAGATTACAACGCATCTTCCCAAATCATGGACAATGTTACCTTGATTAGCAGCCCTTTTTGTCGTGCGGAGTAAGCAGAGCAGAAAGAAAAACGGTTCCGGCAGCTTCTCGAGAGCGGCGGAGCTAAATAAAGCCAGGTGCGCCCGCACGCCCTTCGTGATGAAGCTCCTTCTAGCTGGAAACGCTCTCCTCCATCGAGTTCAGCGATTTCACCATGAAGATCTCTGCCTGCCTGCTTGCTGCTATGTTGGGCCAGGCTCTCGCCTTCCCAGCCAGCGAGAAGCGAGCCCCGCTCCGGACCGCGCCCGTGCCACGGCTGTCCGCGCCGCTTTCCAGACTGCCTGGGCTGGCTACTACAAACATGCCTGGCCTCATGATACTCTCCGTCCCATCAGCAACACATATGAGGATGACCGGTACGAGAACTGAATCACTACCGCGAGTTGCCGCCAACTAACACCTTGTAGAGCTCAGTGGGGTCTCACCCCGATTGATTCCCTTGACACTGCCATTGTCATGAACGACAAGGACATTGTAAACACCATCCTCGACTTTATCCCCAGCGTCAATTTTACGACCACACGCAAGGCGTACGAAACCATTTCTCTCTTTGAAACCACCATCCGCTACCTCGGCGGTCTTCTCAGCGGTATGCACGTCCACCCATCCGCCGCGCAGTGACCGCTCTAACTTTTCTTGCTCCAGCCTACGACCTGCTCAAGGGCCCTTACAAGCGCCTGGCCAAGGACCCTAAAAAGGTCGACGCTCTGCTTACCCAGGCCGTCAGCCTGGCCGATACGCTGAGCTTCGCCTTTGATACGCCTAGCGGCATTGCTGACGGCTATCTCGTGCTGAACCCGGCGCGCAGCATCAGCGGCCGCTCTAGCAGCAACCTGGCCGAGGTCGGCACCCTGATTCTCGAATGGACGCGCCTCAGCGACTTGACGGGTAATCCAAAGTACGCCAAGCTCGCCGACAGGTGCGAGGCGCACCTGCTCGCGCCAAAGGGCAGCCCTGAGGCTTGGCCCGGCCTGGTCGGTACTGACATTAGCACCAAGGACGGCGCGTTCCTCAACAGCTACGGCGGCTGGTCTGGTGGTGATGACAGCTTCTACGAATATCTCATCAAGATGTACGTCTACGACCCCAAGAGCTACAGCCTCTACCGTGACCGCTGGATCGCTGCCGCCGACTCCACCATCGAGCACCTCGCCTCTCACCCGACCTCCCGAAAGAATCTCACCTTCCTCAACCAGTTCAACGGTCAGACCACAGAACCGGTCACTGGCCACTGTAAGTAGACCTGACTGTAGGTTATTAAATGCGAGACGCTGATGCAATGATCCAGTGACTAGCTTTGCCGGCGGCAACTTTATCCTCGCCGGTCTCGTCCTAAAGGAAGACAAGTACACCGAATTTGGCCTCGAGCTCGCCGAGTCGTATTTTGAGACCTACAAGGCGACGGCTAGCGGCATCGGGCCCGAAACCTTTCGTTGGGTCGACGCCGCCAACCCCAACGGCCGACAGCCTCCTGCCAACCAAGCCGACTTCTACGCCAAGGCTGGCTTCTGGGTCGATGGCGCCGACTATGTCCTGCGCCCCGAGACCGTCAGTCACTATACTACGCCTACCGCGCCACCGGCGATAAGAAGTACCAGGACCTCGCCTGGAAGGGTTCAACGCCATCGTCAGCAAGTGTCGCGCTGGCAGTGGCTACTCGGGCATTCGCGACGTCACCAAGGCCGATGGTGGCGGCTTTGACGACTTTCAGCAGTCCTTCTTTCTGGCGGAAACTCTCAAGTACCTGTATCTCATTTTTGTCGACGACACTCCTGTCCAGGTCAAGGCTGATGGCCCCAACCAGTTTGTCTTCAACACGGAGGCGCACCCTTCAAGGTCCGAGGCTAGGCTTAAATGCAATTTCCATAGGCTATGGATTCGTTTGATGAGATCGTACACATATTTAATATCATAGACATCTAATGGCCACTTGGCAGCGCCTCCCACATGCGTGTAGAGTCGCCTAGATGTAAGCTGACAAGTTGGACGCGAAGAAACAAAAGTTATCGCCCAACTCCATCGGGTGTATTTATACGGTCAGCACGCATGCCCAATGTAACAAAATTGTCATGAAATAAATCAAGCTATACAAGGCTACATCACAGGGTTGGTCGGCAAAAGTGCGCGTGGCCCAACATTGTCTATCAGTTCATCAGAGTAATGTAACATATTAATATATCGTCAAGAAGAATATGGTAAGAGTGCGACAAAAACTGGCTCATTCGATAAACATCACCCGCGCCGATTCCGTCTGCACGTTACAAGAAGAGAGCGGCGAACAGCGTACCCGCGAGGAGAGCAACTGCTTTGGACACAGACTTGCTTGGAATGGCAAGAGCAGTAACAGGAACCTGGCTCTGGGTGCCAGTAGGCTTGCTGGTGGTCGGCTGGTGGGTGCCGGACGAGGCAATGCCAGTCGAGGCGACGTGAGAAGGTGCCGACGTGGCGGCGCCGGACTCGCCAGTGGACACACCGGTAGACTGCTGCTTCTGGATGCTGCTGGAGGCCGTGGCGACTGATGAAGGAGCAATGATGCTCGCGGATTGCTCAATCAGGAGGGCACCGCTCGAAGCGCAGTTGTCACCATGGCAGCCCGTGTCGGCGGAGGATGTGCTGGGCTTCTTGGTGTTGTTGGCGGTACTGTCGGGCAGATGGTGCTGGTAACGACCTCGGTGGTGACCTTGCCGACGGGGCAGTTGGTGACGGTCGGGGCACAGCTGGTGATGGTGTAGGTCTTGGTCACCTTGGTGATGCTGGTCTCAGGCTGGCCAGGAGCGCTGACCGAGGGCGATGAAAGAGCTGTAGTTGTAGCCGTGGCGGTAGGGGTCACGGGGCAGACAGTGGTGTACAGCGGGATCGTCTCGGTCACGACGTGGCCTTTTTCAGGACAGTTGGTGACTGTGGGAGCACAGCTGGTGATTGTGTAGGTTCGGGTCGTGTAGACCGTCGACGTCGTCCACTCCTGCGATGACGTGGTCAGATGAGCTGACGAGCCCGACGAAGATGAGCTGTCGGTCGTGATGGGAGTCGGGGTCGAGCTTGCAGAAACAGAAGAAGACGAGGTCGAAATCACAGAAGTGTTGGAGTAGAAAGTAGAAACAGAAGTCACCGAGGACAACGAAGTTGGCACGGTGGTTGACGAGCTAGTGGAGCTCGAGGTAAGGTTGCTGCCGGAAGGGTAGAAGCCGAAGTGGAAATAGTCGAGGAAGAAACTGACGAGGATGTCGTGACGCTGGTCGTGCTAGACGTGGTGGTAGAGGTTGTCGTGGACGTGGATGTTGTGGTGGTTGACGACGAGGTAGGATCCGGCTTGGAGCCCTCCTCGAAGTAGCGGATATCCTTGACCTTCCAGTAGACGTCCTTGTACGCCTCAGGATTGTTGCGCACGTATTCGTAGCACTCCGTCTCACCAGTCACCTCCTGGCATTCCTCCCAGAGTTTTGGCTGACCAGCAGCGGAACCGCAAAGTCAATATTAAGAATGAGCTTCTGGGGAGCAAACTGTCTCTTAAGGTTGCAGGGGCCGTCGCGAAGCTCCATTGTAGGCTTGCCCCAGGTAGCAGTATCGGGGTGCGCGGAGTCGATGTTGCTGGGAGCATCGGCGGGTGACCAGGTAAAGATGCGGATGTAGCTGTCGGTCCACTCCATGGCATCTGTGAAGAACAAGTTAGTAACCCTCAACGGCCGTACAAAGTACATACAAATACCGCCGGCGGGGAGCCCCATGGTCCTTAGTATCAATGACGTTGCAGCCAAGGTTGTAGGGATCATGCGAGCAGTCAGATCGCAGAAGCGAACCGGTGACGCCAGCCGAGTCGATCTTGCAGCGACCAACGTCACCCAATTTACCAGTGTGGACTGTAGGGCGATTATAGGTAGCCAGGTTCCAGTTCTCGTAGATGTCAACCTCACCACCGTTGGGCCACGTGCCAACCTTGCTGTAAGTCCAGCTACAGTAGAGTTAGCGGCCCGCGAACGAGAAGTCAATGAATAATCTGATTACTTACAATGCGGGCCAAGCACCGCAAGCTGTCTTGGGAAGGTGATTGAAGCGAGCGATGAAGAGACCCTTGGTGTAGTCATTCTTCGACTCAAGACGGATGCTGGGGCGGCCGTCCGGAGACCACCATTTGTTCACAGAGTCGACACCAATGTAGACGTCACCGGTGTCATTGCTGACGAGACCGCTTGCAATGGCGGCATCGCGGCCCTTGTAGTTGACAAATCCCCGTTGGGATCGTGTGCATTGTGCTTGTCGGTGCCGAACTTGCTCTGTACATCGTGGGTTAGTTTCAGGGTTCACCCTTTTGGATCAAGGACAGCTCATACCTCGAAGAATTCAAACTTGTCAAAGAAGTTGGTCACATCGTACGTCTCCGTTAGGGAGAAGACGGTGCCGGAAGCTGTGCTGGCACCGGCCAACAGCACGGCTAGAGTGGTGGCAAGAGGACCCATGTTATGCGAAAAGGAATGTATACAAGTGAGCAGCGATAAAAAGGGAAAACGAATGTGGACGACGTGCGATACGTCAGTGGACGAGCTCGAAAAGGCTCTTGAGAAGAAAGCAAGCAACTGCGGAGACTTGAGTTGGTTGAAAGAAAAGAAGGCTCGGGGGCGCGGCTCGTTCCATTATAACCGCTCTCCCTTTGATGCCAACATCCAATGGAGACGGGGAAATGTCTGCCTGGGTCAGGCAGGGGTCAGCATCACGCCTCTTCCATCTGATGTCCCCGGGATACGATGGGACCTTGGGATGATTAGGCACGTTTGCCCACACATGGAACCAATCGAGGCGCCCAACTACCAACAAGCTGGAGAAATTGGCAAGTAGAACCCTGAAGCTGATTCGTTGCCACGTCCCCTGGCAGAATCCAATGAGCCTCTGTGAGCCACATCACACAAAGGTGCCCTGTTCTTTATTAGCATCACTGCGGATAAGCCATGCCGAGTTGAGCAGGAAGGGCCGGGCAAAAGCCCATTTGTGATGAGGCATTCCGCACCATACAAGGTGGCTAGCGCAATCACATCTCCGCCTACAGCCTTATTGCAACCCTTCACTCAGGTTTATCTCCACACCGCCATCGCTGAGTGGTCTCGTGGCAATGGCTTTCAACAATGCTGTCAGAAAGGGCTTGTCTAGGGCGGTATATCGGCTTGGTCGTAGGCAAGCAAAATTTCTCCGGGCGCAGCATAGGGCTCCTTCTTGACTAGCAGCTTCCGTCTGGGGGTCGTGCCCACCTTGAAGACAAATTAGTTCCGATATTATTAGAACGTGTCCACCGAACCGGTATGATGGAATTTTTCTGGCCCGCTGTAAGTGACAAAGATGCCTGTAGCTGGTGCACGGTTCAGACTCAAGGGGATGCAGTGTTTCGCTTGGGTTCTTAACATGGAAACCAAGTGAGACAACAGTAGTTCTCAAAGTATCCCCAGGATGTCTGGGAGTAGTATGCAGATATTCTTCACTCTGACCAGGCTGAGCCTTACAGTATGCGTAATTTCCCCTGCATTAGCCCCTGCAGACTATTTGCAAGCCACGTTGTTGGTTGGACAAACAGGGCCTGCTTTCTCGCCCGGCCTAAGCCGGCTGACCCAGTATTACGTACTGGGGAAGTAAAGTGACAAGTGACCCCAAATTATTTGGACGCTGCAGCAAGGGTGTAATCTAAGTCATGGTTAGGCGGCCGCCGTCCGCGGTTCGCATCGACGAGGCCAATGGGATGGCCGACTGGAACCCGTTCCTTCTACGACAGCCCCGATTTGAAGCATTATTTGAACAGAGCGGGCTAAGTTAGTGAGGTGCTGGGGCGGGTGTAATATGCATCATAAAGTAATAATGCATCGCCTAACTATCGAATGAGAAAACGACGCAGAGCTTGGATAATGGAGCCCTTATAATAGAGTGATCCGCCGCTGTAGTTAGAGAGAAAGCTTAACACGTAGTGTAGAGTGGCCCATCTTCAGGCCCTGTAATTGACTTACATACATACTTCGGGACGATGATAACGAACCTGGAATTAGCCCGCCCCCTTTCTTTTCTGCGTGATACCATGTCGATCCGGCTAGAGACCGAAGGTCCAGGGTGCGATGGAAATAGCGGATTAGCCAAGAATCAGCGGTAACAACAATTCGGTGCATTCAGCCAGTCCATTTATGAAAGCTATATCCTCCAGATAATATCGCTGGGTCTCAAGGCATTAAACTAAAGTGCGTACCGCCTATTGAGGGGGATCACGTAACACTGGGGCCGCAATTTGAAGGATGAAGCTTTGCACAATGTTAAAAGTTCAAATATTTCCAACTACCGAAACGGTACTAACAAACGACAGAAGAACAAACGAGCAGTTTACGTAGAAAAATTCCACTGCTTGCACCACAGCGCCATGAGTTCTGGTGTAATTTCCTCCATACTCGCCAACGTCTTGCTTGCCAGCTGTGCCTTGTCTGTCGCAAACCTTGCAATAGAACCATTCTTTGCACTCTCATCCATTGCCTTGTAAGTATCCAGTAGCTTTATTGCAGAGAGTTTGGACGAGGCTGGGGCATCCTCGACAGCCTTGATCCATTCAGCGAAGCTCACGAGCTGCAGCCTCTTTCCTCTTTGCCCGTAGAAGTCGACGACGGCGGGCGCAATAGTCGACCAGGGCGTCGTCTTTGGATTAACGAGATTGAAGAATTTGGCTCCGCTGGTAAATTCGGTGGCCTTGGTGGTATAGGCTGCCATGTCGAGAATGGTGCGCGCAACCTTGTCGACAGGCACCCAGTCGACCTGCATGCTGCCGAGGGTATCTGGCAAGGAGCCCAGCTGCACTGAAGAGTCGATGATAGTCGGAAGCCATTCGTGGGCGTTCCAGGAGCCCAGCTGCGTCGTCGGCCCGGCGACTTGGCCTAGACGAACGACGGCAGCGGGGATATCGGCAAGCTTTGCGGCAGTGTCTAGAACAATACTGCTCACCTGCTTAGACTGGCCATATCCCATAGCTGCAAGGTTGAGATCAGTCAAATTTGTCTCTGGGACTGTTGACGCGTCGAACCATTTATCAACGGTTCCGATAGAGGAGATAAAGGTGATTGAGGCCCTCACAGCAGTTTTCTGCACAAAGTCGATCAAATGGCGCACTCCCCGAATGTGGCCTTCAAAGGATTGCACTGAGATGTTGAAGTTGACTGGCCAAGCATTATGAACAATGAGGTCAACAGATTCTTGTAGTCGCAAAAGATCATTTGCTTCTAGTCCCAGGTCGGGGCGTGAGAGATCGGCATGGAAGAATGCGGCCTTGTCAAGATCAGTAGACAGACCACGCTCCTTATTGGCCTCCAATTGCTTGGCTCGTCCACCGTCTTGGGATCGATTCAGACAGATGACTTTTGCCACTTCAGGGTCTTGAATCAAGAAATGCAGAAAGTAGGACCCAAGACTCCCAGTTGAGCCAGTCAGAAGCACAGTCTTGCCTGTAGACTTGGCAGGAGGCCGGGTATCGCTGCTTTTTGCCAGGCCGGCGCTATACTTGTCCACTAGGGCTTGTAGAATCTCCTCTTGGCTATGCGTACCATTACTCTGCGTACCGTGAATGCGATTGAACAAGAAATTGGCCAGCTTGGAGATGGTGCTCTCTGCGTATATGTCGCGCGGTGCGAGGACCGCTCGGTCTTCGGGGACGCCAGCAGCCTTCAAGCCCGCCGCAATTCTTTTAGCAATGTTGATAACTTGCAGTGAGTCTATGCCGTGCAGGAAGAAGTCGTCCCCATCCTCGATGATGCCTCCGGGTGAAACCGAGTTGAACAGAGACCGAACGCTGGCAGTCAGGCTCTCCAGTGTGGCAGTGTTGAGCTGAGCCGGCTTGATAACTTCTTGTGCCGAGAAAAGGGCTTCAATATCCTTCTTGTACATCTTGATCACCGCGCCGCGTCGCAATGAGCCTTTGGCGGAGTAGAGAAAAGGCTTCTCGGGGTCCGACAAGGTGACAAGATGCCGAGCGATGCGACCGTGCTCTACGGTCGCGGCATTGGCCTTTTCGATGACTGGCCAGACCTTTTCGACGAGTGCCTCTTTCTGTGCACCGTCCAGCGGCCATTGCGCAGGTTCCAAAATCATGCCCGCTTGGAAGTGGCCGTGACCAACAACAAGCGCCTGTCGAATGTCGGGGTGCAGAGTGACCGTGTTTTCGATGCTAACGGGGTTTAGCTTCACCATTGCTGAAGACAATGATGTTGTCCACCCGGCCCTGAGAGCGCCAGTGGCCTGGCAGCGTCGGATGTTTCTCAAACAGATCGCCGGTCTTGTACTCGGTCGCGTCCGGGAATGTAGAAGATGGGCTGGAAGGGCTCTTTTCTGACGATGGTCTGCTCGTAGATGTTGTCTTCGACGTGATCATATCGGCATCCAAACTGGTCATTGTCAAGAATAAACCAGTCCCAGTTCCGGTAATTGGTCTGCCAGTACAGAGGATAGATTTGGTACCCACTGTGTAAGTGCTAGGGGACTAGGCTGCGCGTGATGCTTCTGGACTTACTCTGTGCTCGAAATGCAATTGGCGAGCTTGACGCCCTTGGACGTAATATCGTTGCCGATGTCTGGCGAGATGCCTCCTAAACGGGAACGTTAGCCGGGTCTATGAATCACAATTTGACAGAAAGATAACTTGCCTCCGCCACAACAAACATAGCTCAGCTGCTTGAGCTTCTCTACACCGCCATCGAGCTTTGATATATCTTCCACAATAGATGGCGGAAGAACCAACGCATCAGATCCGGCAGCTTCGTAGCCCTCAACGACGTTTTCAGCAGTCAGAGGCTTATCACCGATGGCCAAGCTCATCGGCTTGCCCCAGAATCCCGAAATATTGACGAAGCAGTATAGACCAAATGCATGAAATAGCGGCACTGCACGACTCATTAGTAGAAACACGGAAATGACGACAAGGAAAGACGCACGGTGACAGTATGTGTTTTGGAAGAGGTCGCCATTGCCTCCATGATAAAGGTGAAGCCCTCATACTCCAAGAAATTGTGATAGTTGTCGGCCGATGCAAAAAGACCTTGATTGCAATAGATTGGTTTTTGGAATGCCGGTACTGCCACTCGTATGTAGAATTATGACGGGATCGAATTCAGCCGTCTCGAATGTCTCGTTGTATGGATGCACTGGGGCAGGCTCATCTTCAATACTTGATCCAGCCCCAACATCTCCAACGCTCCGATGCCAGACTCACGCAGCCAGGGTTGAATTCTTTTCGCGTACTCCTTGCCATACAATAGCTTCTGGCATTTTGTCACTTGAAGCAGAGACACTTGGCTGTCCGTGTTGTTGCGTGGAGAAGGGAACATAATCTGAGCCTCCATGTTAGCGAGAGCCGCAGCACCAAAATGAAGAAGCAAGACACAGAATAGAAGAGGAACAAAAAAGAAGCTAAAAATCTTAAAATTAGCAACTAACCTGATAACCTGCTTTCACGCCTGCGGCAAAAGAATTAGATATCGGGCATCGTTTGGACCGACGTAGGCAAGGCTGGGAAAGGACTTGGATTTCGGTTTGCCAAGTTGCTCAACCAGCCAGTTGGCTGTGCGGTTCACGGCGTTGGCGTGCTGCTGCCAAGTAATGGCTTTCCAGCCATCCCGCGGATCCGAGGAACGTGGCGCATAGATCCACGTTCGATCGGGATCAGCTTTGGCGGTTTCGTCAATGACATTTACATAGAGGCGACGCCCATATGGTCCACCATAGGAGTGTGTCCGTTGGCTGTCATGTTTTTGGAAAAGAGAAAAATGTGTGTATTATAACAAGACGAGGGAGGTGTGATGATGTCTATTCTACAGAAAAATCAAGCAGAGAGTCAATGGAGAGCAGCTGCCTTTATACTGAAGCCGGCGGCGACTCTGTGCGGAGGATATCTACGTCAGGCCACTCCACTAGAGGCTCATCGTCGATAGCTGGGTAACAGATCAGGGGCTCTTGGCCGTGAAGCCGATCAAGCCGGTGATAAAGATTGCTAGCGTTGGGGCGAAGAGAAGTGGCCGAAATGGCGAAAGGCCGTACTTGAGTAGTCTAATTCTGCCTCTGCGACCTGCTAATCGGGTGTTGCGGCCCGTCCTATCGGTTAAGATTTCGGCTATGCAGTCATTACCAGTCAAGGGGTATCAGTACGTCAGAAAAGTGGTAACTTGCTTGCGAGTACATGTCCGGCAATCGCCATCGAGAAATATTTCCGTGGCTTTTCAAATTCTTTTAGCGCGAACTCGGAAGGTAAGAAGGAGATGGCTCTTGTGCATTGGTAATCGAGCTAGCTTATAGAACCGACAACTAGTACCACTCGCCAACTGTGTTGTAACTATACGGCGCTCGCGCTGGCTTAAGTATTGGCATGAAAACCAACAGTAACACATTCAACATACTTCTTGTTATAATATAAAAATCACGTTAACAATTCAGGCCATACACAAGCACTGGAAATGCTTCATAGTGCACCATGGCGTCCTGCAGAATGTTGTAGAGGTCATTTTTGATGGGAGAGCAGACAGAGGCACTACGACAGTATACCCTACCATACAACAGATAAATACGAAACTCAAAAAAAAAAAAACCGGCATACCGTAATAGAAAAGCAGGCGAAAGCTGTGAATTTATACATCTGTTAGGTGACTACATGACAAGACTGATACCACTAGAATAGCTCGTCCAGCATATTCTCCATGTATTCCACTGGCAAAGCCTCCCCACCGGCCACGGGTCAGTTCCTGGTCATAGCCGAGTGGCGCCGTGGGCATCAACGCCTCATTGCACGCATCGGGCAGAGATTGCCATGGCGAGCGCATTTTCGACCGCTGAGATGTTTTCCGCATCTTCTAGGGGCGCGATAAGGCCGCGCGGGCCTTGCGCGAGATGCCTCGGCCGTGTGGACGAGGCCCGCGGCCCGCTGCCAGCGCGCCAGAGATGAGGCCGAAACCCCGGGACGGTCGCCACTAGTGCCGCCGCTGCCGTAGTGGTGCTGCTGCTGCTGCTGCCCGTTGTCGCGCACGGCCTCGTCGCACAGCCGTTGCGCCTCCTCCGGCTGGCTGCGCAGTCGCGCAAATTCGGACTCTCGGTAATTCTTGGTAAGCTCGTAGATGAAGCCAAAGGGCAGCGGCATCACCGGCTGGTCTCGCAGGCATTCAAGCTCGCCCAGCTTGGAGTCGCCCATGATGTTATGCAATGTGACCCAGCCCTGCTCGCCGACGGGTGTCCACTGCCGCCGGAGCATTTCTTTGAATAGAATGGCCGAGCCGTGCCAGCGCGAGTACGCGACAAAGATCCATTTCCACTTTGCCCAGCGGTCGTCAAGGTTGGCCGAGTGATTTTGTTCCATGACGCGAATCGCGGAGGCAAGGTGCGCCGTGGATCGGCGTTGCATCGACTCCGTCATGGTATGCGCGTCTTCTGGTGAGTAGAATGAACATTGGTCCGTCAGCTTCATTTGGAGATGATGCAGGACGTCATCCACTCTGCTGCCCAAGCCAGCTCGTGGCTGATTTGGGTCTACAAAATCCTTTCTGAGCATCTCGTGCGTTTCTCGCCACATATCCTCGCAAAGTTGGTCAAGAGTTTCAACTGCTCATTGTGGCCTTTCTGAGGCGAGTCGCCTTATCCTGACCGAGGTTTGCAGAGTATGCACACGGATTAAACTAAATGTCATTTCCGTCATGCCATCTCGCGGTTCTGGCATAACAGGAGAGCTCTCACTGAAATCATCATCGTTGATGTTGAGCGGCAGGTGTATCCCACATGTACTGGGTATCATGGGATCGGTGGCCAGGTCCTCGGCTGAGCGGTGATCCAAGACAACAATGCACCAGAATAAGCGGCGACGTATCTCTCTTTGAAATGGTGTGAGATTGCAAATGCCTGCACCATCTTGTGAAGGCGCAGGCATTGTGCGAGATGGACGATAATAGCCACTAGACTTCCGGCGCTTCGCGCTTCACCCGTCTTGCGGAGAACCAGTACGAAATACATGACTGCTTGAAGAACAGTGACATCCACTGTACTGGCAAACTTGGCAGCAATAAGTGCTTGTTCTACCAGGACTCGCATACGACTGAGCAAAGCGCTTTTGGAGACTGAAAATTCTCGAATAATCTGAGCTTTTGGATTAGCTGCGTGTAGAAACGCTCTTGAGTAGTTTGCACTTACTGTCTCTTCGCCCATGGCCGCCGTTGCCACATAGTATATTGAGAACAGCAGAGCATGTTCAGCGATGGAGAGGTGCTGATGCCAAAGCGCCCTCTCGACCAAGTTTGCCATTGTCGGACAGTGTAGCAGTTTGACCATGGGCTCAACATTCTCCTTGAATACATGCCAAAAGAGGATAATGTGCGTTTCTGGTGGATGGTGGAGTGGATGTCGCAGACCTTGAAACGACTTGAACAGGAGCATGGAAACATCAGGCTGGTTTTGGAGAGAAAAGCTAGGCCCTGCAAGCGTACTGTACTGGAATGGTGGTTGTATGCCGTTGAGCGCCGCGATGAAAGCTGCTGTCGTAACTAGAGACATGGTTTAGTAAGTTGCCCATATTAGAGGGCGAGTACAAGATGGCGAACCTCGAAATTGATACTCGCCCAGAACGACGATCGATGTGCGTAACAGCGCCAGCCGAACTCGCGCGCGGATGGCATGCTGTCCGTTTCACGAGCTCGTTCTTCGACGCGGGCAATTTGTCGCTCTTGGCATCTACCAACTGCGTCTGTAGTGTCGTAACCTGGGCCTCCAAGCTTTGCAACCGGTCTGCTAACCCATCACCAATAGCCTCGTACGCACTCTGCTCCTCCGCGGGGCGGTTTTTGAGATGAGGTTTGCGTTCCCTTGGCTTTCTTTGTGATGGAAAAGTGCATCGGATATTTGCCTTGACGCAGTGGCAGCATGGTATGCGCCTATCACAGCGAATCTTTTTGATGCGGCATGTCGAGCAGCTCAGCGGTTTGCGAGCATAGTCCTGAGGCGACGGTGGCTCGAGAGCGGTCGCTTCCACGTTCAACACAGGTTCCATGTTGTCTGTATCTCTGGGCTCGGCATGCCAAGCCTCTGGAGGTATCAAAGGTTTGAGATGTCTCGGTGGGGATCTTGATGAGGCAAAAGCAGGATCAGGAATGCGATGGGTGGCGGTCGCCATGATTACTACCGGGGCTTGCCGAGGGTTTAGGGCAGGTGGTGGTGGAAAAGAGCCAAGGCGGGAGCCGATTCACGGAAGGGCTGCGTGGGGAAACTATTCTTCACGGTCGGGGTTTGAGGCATCGGCCGAAGCTCACTTGCTGTCCGAGTTTATCTGTCGCGGCTGATATGATTTACTGTAGAAAAATACTAGAGGGGCCCTTTTACTCGCGTTTCACTGCCAGAAGTGCAACCTTATCCGATTTCAATTACTCAGTAACTAGTTACAAGTCAGTGACAGTGCTCAGCTTATTAGGCCAATTCGCCCACCAGCATCAGCTAGTGAGTGTGGTTAGGGGCTCCAGCGACGCAGCCTTGATGACGTCGAGGTGGAGGACCTTGTCTTAATACTGAATAAATGGTCGGTCAGATTTGGTTGAGTTTTAGTGTATACGCCTCCCATCTTTTGATCGAATCGCTCTAACGGTCAGGACGCCACGGTGGTGACGCTGCCGCCAGACAAGGCTCGGATCAATTACACTGGATAGCCACGTGGACCACACATAAATGGACCATCTCTAGCCATCCACCTCATCGGACTCAACACCTAATAATCCACTACATTCGGACCGGAAAATGGATGTAATGGAGTGGATTTAGGTGGATTTAGGTAGGTATGGCTGATATCCCCTTACCCGGTGTACTTGCCTCTTGAATCGGGATTCCCAGTCGGCCAGGCCGATCACCCCACAGCTAATCTTACAACTGGCCGGTAACTATTCAATGTGTTTTCTCCGGATTCCTGCTGTTTGCTTTCTCAACTTTATTTTCTGGACGATGTCAGCTAACCAGCCGGCCCAGCCAGAGCAACAGCAGCTCCTCGAAGACCGTCTTTTCGCCATTTCAGAGGCTGGACTTGGTCGGAACGCGCTCGTGACACTAGCTCCTGGCTGTGGGACTTTAGCTATGACATTCCAGCGTCATAGCGTACGCAAATGGGCCTGCAAGGACTGCGTCCTCAGAAATAGTCCCATCATCGCGAGTTTTCCTCCTCAGGTCTCAGAATGCGGCAAATCATCTATGGCGTGAGCACAAAACACCAGCCCCGAGCGAGAGAAAAAGAGCGCCGCACAGCTGAAATCCGAAGGCGCACTGAAATCGAGCCAGCCGACCATTGCCTCTGTTTTAAAGCTAGACGTCAATAAGCCTAGGAACAGAATATCGCGAATTGCGTCATCTCACGCTTTGATAAGCAACACTTTCAGCGTATGCTAGTCGAGTTAATCGTCAGTAGCAACCAGTCCTTCTCCTTCGTCGAGAACCCCAACCTCCGAGACATCTTCGACTATTTGAGTCCTCCGTTTCGATCAACGCGCCAACTTGAGTGCCAGGGCTATTCGATGCAAGATCATCCAACAGTATAACCGCCACAAGAAGAAAGTTATCGATGTGCTAAAGAACGCCCCGGACTGCTTCATATATCATTTGATGGCTGGACGTCTCGAAATAAGCTTGCCCTGTATGGGATTGCTTGCTTTTAGAGATGAGAAGGATCAGCCATGCAAAATCATAATTGGGGTTCCAGAGGCTCATCGTCACTTCGGCTCAACGATCGGTGGGGAGGTTCTCGACATCCTGCATACTCTTGGCGTGAATCCAGAGAAGGTTGGCTATTTCACGCTCGACAACGCTGAAAACAACGATACTGCGATGGAAGTCATTGGTGGTGAACTTGGATTCGATGGGCGACTACGTCGAGGACGCTGTATTGGCCATACAATCAACTTGTCAGCGAAGGCGCTCTTATTTGGCAGAAACACAGACGCGCTCGAGCAGCAATTATCGGGCGCAGAAGCGTTGTCTGATGCCGAATACGCCCGATGGCGCAAAAGGGGGGCCAGTTGGCAAGTTACATAATATCGTTGTTGATGTGCGCATTAGCCATCGGTTAATTTACTTGTTCAAGGAGGTCCAGAGGGTGAGTGGCTTTGGGGAATCCCATTCGTCTGATACTAATCTGGCATGTTGAACAGGAGGAAATTAATCGCGCTACCACCTTAAGCTCCGATCGAAAAACCACTCAAGCTAATTATTGACAACGACACACGGTGGCTGTCACAACTCTACATGATCCGCAGGGCTCTACGACTGAAAACCTCTGTCGAGCTCCTACTGATCAGATATAAGGCCCAGTGGGAGGACGAAAATCGGTCTAGAAGGACTGGCCAAGTAACACAAGCCAAGTTGGCGAAAAAGCCACGTATTCTTCGAGACGAGAATCAACTAGCAGACAAAGACTGGGAGGTTCTTTACCATTTGGAGGCAATCCTGACTGTTTTTGAGACTGTGGTAAAGACACTTGAGGGGGATGGACACATCCGTAAGCGTAAGCAGGGCTGGACCGGCTCCTACGGTAATATTTGGGACGTGATACTTGGTTACGAGCTGCTGCTTAACACGCTGGAAGAATACAAGCAGCTTGCTGCTGGATTTCCTGATGCTGAGTACTTCCGCATCGGAATCAACCTTAGCAGGATAAGCTGGACGAGTATTATCGGCGGTTGGACGAGACGCCGATTTACTATACCGCAATGGCGCTGCATCCAGCTTATCGTTGGGACTGGTTTGATGAAACGTGGCCTCAGAAGCCTAGTTGGGTTGAAAAGGCGAAAGAGATGGTTGCTGACGTCTGGCTGTCCGATTACGCCCATCTTGACGCTAGGACAACCAGCAGCAGAGGCGACGACGAGCCACCAGCAAAACGGCCCCGATTTTTCAACCCCTTCGAGAAGAACAGCCGTCTGCCAAGCTCAATACCAACCAATGCACCAGCTATAATTGGCGACGAGTACCAGGCGTGGCAGACGGATCGTGAGGCCGGCGACGGCGACGTTCGTGACCCAATTCGTTACTGGGTCACTAAGCAAAGCAGATATCCTAGGTTGTCGAGGATGGCCTTGGACTTCCTGACGATCCAGCCAATGTCAGCCGAGTGTGAGAGGCTGTTTTCAGCCGCTGGCAAGATGGTCTCGAGCTTGCGTACAGACTTAGATGCTGAGATTATCGGCATTTGCCAGGTTTTACGCTCTTGGTACCGTGCTGGCTAATCAAGGACCTAGACCCGATGCTTCACTCACATGTTGAGAGTAAGCTGGATGCTACTTATGGGGCTCTACGCGATGACGAGCTGGCATTGGCAGAGTCAAAATGGCTATTCGATAGCGGAGACGGCGCCAGCGAGGTTGACGACTTATCACAGCTGCAACAGGCTGAAGAGTTGGTGGTATCAAGCTCGGAAAGCGAGGCTGAATAGGCGCCGAGGACGTTGTGAATGGCCTCAAAAATCCACCTCAAATACACGTGTGTACATCCACTACACTTAAGTACAAGATGTACTACATCCACTTTGTAATTGCCTGATATGTAGTACATCCACTCAACCTGCTTCAAATGTGGATGGATGTAGTGGTTCCGAGCCTTGCCGCCAGATTCAACAGCCCCAATCAATTACACTGGCTGGCCGACAGATATGGCATGTCGAATCTGGATACACTCACACTTCTCTACAGTAAGAGAGCAACCTAGGGATACCTGATCGTGCGCCTCGCGCAGCTTGTTTATAAGGACTCGCCGCCAACGAGTCGGCAGTTCAAGACGCTACCTTTGACAGACTCCTCCACCGTCCCCATCTATCCGCATTGTGAGATCTATATTCAAGGCTAGATGATCTTTACTACATGAACACTTGCTCTATAGTGGCATCTATTGTAAAGTGGTTATATTATTATGCTATAAATTCTTTAAAGACTCGAACTTCATGTCCGCTCCTGTAGCCAAGCATCCTGGAATAGCTCTCCGGCAGTGCTGCGTCGTTCTGACTCCACTGAAGCATCTTCCGCATAAACTCTAGAAATTGTTTCTTGTCATCCCCTGTCAGAAGCGTCTCCTTCTCCTCCAGCGACGCGATGTTGGCAAATCGATCCCAGCGGCGAATGCGCCTAGCAGATTAGCCGTGTTAGACGGATATAAAAGCAAGATTTGGCGCAGATGGTTCGTGTAAATATACTATACCTTCATCTGAGAAAAATTCACTTGCTAGACGGCCGCGCGTAAGGAGATCCTTCGGCGGAGGCCCTAGCAACGCCACGATTTCCGCGAGGTGAGCCTCCTTCGATAAGCCTTATGTTCTGGGTCAATAGCGTGGAACAATTGCTTCCCCTCAAATATATCCCAGATCTTGCATTTTTGTTAGCGCTCTATGCCATGATCCTCTGTTTATATTGGAAATGTTTTCCTGCCAAGAGGGTACGTACCATGCATCCGACATTCCAAATGTCAATCTTGAAGTCCCATGGAGCTTCCAGTGTCACCTCCGGGGCCTGATAGACGTGGGGCTGTACACACCAATGTTTTCAACATCTCCAAATACAGCAGAGCCAAAGTCACATAAGATCGGAGGCCCAACTAATCCTGTGGATTTCAGTGCTCGGGAAGTATAGATGGTTCTCCTTCTACCTCTTTGCGTGGACAGGGATTATTCATCTCTTCCTCCTCAAACTCGGTGAAGACGGATAAGTCCTTGATGCTAAACATGATGTTGTCCGCCTTGATGTCTATCAGGTGCAATTAGCTAGCCGCAACTGCGGGGAAGCGGCAGATATGGCTCAAAGGACGGGAGCACGCTTACCAGTGTGGATGATTTGGCATTCATCATGCAGGTACTCTAGCGCCAGGAACAAGTCCTTCAGGACGAACCGTAGGCCTGAAGCCGGGAGCCTCCGGGGCGAGGTGCGCCGGATCGCCGCCTCAATACTTCGCCACAATGGCGGGTGCGCCAGGACCAAGTGTTCCCCTTCCGGGCCGTCAAGTCGGAAAGAATCTAGTAGGGTCCTGACGGCGCTTCGACCTGATGGCTGGATTTGCGCTGCTCCATGCGCTCGAACATGGCGATTTCGTTTCCCACGCCATCTCCAAGCGCCTGGGAGCGTATAAAAACTTTGAGGGCGACATGGCGTCGCTGGCTACATTCTCCGGTAAGCACTGGTGTGACGGCTTCTGGGATTGACAACATACCGCAAGTCGTGCGCCAGCCAAACTGTCGAGCTCGCGCCGAAGCCGAGCTTCCCAACCACCTGATAACGATCGACAAGCACTTCGCCAATACGCATGGGGTAGTAACGCGCTGGGAGATAGTCAGACAGTGCTTCCTCCTCGACTTGCACATCCGCAGGTATTCGAATAAAGTTGGGGTTGGCGAATATACGCGGCTGCAGTGGTGCGCCGAATCCGCCTAACCGAGACCACGCCCGGGAGATGAATGACATGGTCGATGGGCTTGGGTAACAAACAGCAAAGAGGTGGGATTCCAAAGGCTTGAGACTTGATGGAGGACGAGGTCCGCTGGGGAGCAGTTGACAGGGTGACTCCACTGATGCTGTTGACGATGTTGGCTGCCTAATTGGTTGGCTGTTGACCGGCTGGCTGACTAGCTGTTAGTTGATCAGTTGGTCAGCCGCCCAATTATTTGAACATGCACGCTCCGCCGTACTTCCAAAGCGCTGACCCCGGATATAAGAATATAGATTCCTGTTGAACGAGGCAGCAAGCTGACTTCGTGCCTCTTGCACTGTTGTTGTTGTTGCTGTGGTACAATTCGCCCCACTTTCCTTCAGAGGCTCCGGGCCATAGAGGCCTGTATAGATAGCTTTTTCAATCAAGCAGAATTATTGCCAAGGAGCCGTCAATTGACAACCTAAAACACCCCTTATACCAACAATGTCGTTATAATGAAATAAAATAAAAGTCAGAATAACTAAGATAGATGATATAAAAGAAAGAAAGTAGTTAGACAGGTATTCTATTAAAGAAAGATACGAAACTACATACTTTTCTTTTTGCCCCAGTTATGGATCCTTAACCTCTACTAAATCTCCGTTGCTCCGTCGGCGAAGAACGTTGCAGAGCCTACCAGAATCAAATTTCAAGACTCCGTCGACCGTGGTGAAAGATTCCATCCGATGAGAAATCAAGATAATCGTGCAACCCGCGAAACATTCGTCAATCAGCCCCTGGACTTCGTCTTCAGTGTCCAGGGCCAGACTGCTCGTCACTTCGTCTATCGCGACAATTTTGTTGCTCGTTTTCGCTTGATGCAGGATTCCGCGTGCCAGAAACATGAGTTGTTTCTGTCCTGAAGAGAAGCGCATGCTGGAATAGTCGGAATCCAAGCCGCCATTCAGATGCACATGGGTCCAAAGTGTTACATCCTGTAGTGTTCCAATCATGTCGTCGTCAGACGGCTTTTCGCCCTCAAACGGATACAGATTGAATCGGAGCGAGGCTTTCAGTCGAAGTCCATCTTGAGTGATGGTTGTGATTTTGGAACGCAGAAATTCACGGGGACCATTCGTGTGTCGTGCCCGTCAATGCTGATGCTTCCGGTGAAGTCCACCAGTCTCAGCATAGCAGAGAGTACTGTCGATTTCGCCGCAGGGCAGGGCGTTAGTCACCACACATGCCAAGAAAACTTGGGTTATGAAAAATACATACCTGCCAGTCCTTCCCATGATCCCAATCTTATGCCCTGCACGGATAGTCACAGTTGCATTGTCAATAGCCTTGTGCTCAGCGCCATCCGTCGTCCTAGATAGCACCAGTCAGAATGGTTGTGAGTAGTGCACATAGAAAATCATTACCTGTAGGTAGCAGTGAGTGCATTGAAGTCTATTTTTCCAGCGCTTGGCCAGTTTATAGGAGGTGGCGGCCCGGAAAGAGCATCCTTTTCCTGAGGTGTACTCATAGCGAACTGCTTGATACGTCGAACAGCGCCAAGGGCAGTCTCGAACGATGTCCAGAGTTGATGTAAACGGTTGCTGTGCCACTGAATCCCATGAGGCTAAGCATTGCAAGTCCGACCGCGGCATTCGAAGTTTTACCTGGTAGTGACGTGTTACTACTCCGATGAGGACAATACTAGCAACAGCGGACATTATGTCCATACCAGCGTGAGCCATCGCTGAATACAGTAAAGCAGATACGTTGGTTTTTGAGATCGATCCAACTTGGCATAGAGCTTCTGACGATAGCTCTCCTGCCAGTTAAAGCTGCGGATATGATGGATACCGTCGTTGGACTCGGTAAAGTGCGTAAATATTGCCGAGGAGGACTCTAGTTCGAGTTGTCGTAGTTGTCTAGAAGTCCGAAGATAATACAGCTGAGTAAGAAATAGAACAACTGTAAGGAGCAACATGACGGGCATAGAATAGACCGAGCCAGCGGCTATGATTGCAATCTCCAAAATGGTCGTAAATGTTACTTCAGCTAAATTAACAACATCACCATCACGGCTGTCAAAATACTCACAGAACATGAACTGGTTGACCAAAAGACTTAGTCGGCGCGTTATAAGAGAAATATCTTGACTGAACCTGTTTTGTGTGAGATTCAATTTGATCTTGCTCTGATTCAGCTTGGGCAAGATCGCACCTGTTGAGCAGAACGCCGGAGTCGGTTTCATTGAGATACTGCGGCGTCGCGCTTCCACGCCCATTAGTATTTCTGGTGAATGACGACAATTCCATGTAAGCTTACCCCATTGTCGCTACAAGCAATTTTCGATGAATTTCTTTCGTAATCTTCTTGTATACGAATGTAAAATAGAATCTTGCGATTTTGTTAGTAGCGTCACACGAGCGGCGAAAGCATAGAAGACGACGTACGCGCTACTTGAAATATTGAATATGACGCAAAAATGGCGCATCCGGCATAACCGATGAAATAATATGGGTTGCTGGGATCTTTACCATACCATATTCGTAGAAAAATGACTGTCATTTATGTTGTTAGAAAACCAGCTGGTTTACACGGTCAGACTAGGGACAAACCTGGCGACCATTCTCCAAGAGCAGCAATCATTGCAAGCAGAGTCCAGCCAAGAATGGGGAAAATGCCGGCGGAGCTCAAGAAATAGGAGTAGAGAGTTAGATCGCCCGCCTTGACAGTTCCTGAGGGTCACCCTCATTCTCCTCGTCTTTGGCTTTTATCTGAGGTGGCTCGATGTCTTCGTTTCTGACTGCGTGCTGTTGACCGTCGTCCTCATCCTCGTCATTTGACACGTGACCGCTTCTATCAGATACAACTGATGCAGCTTCCCAATCGTCGGACTGCAGCTCCACTCGACCATTCTTGCCGAACTGATAGACTTGATTCGCGTAATCCAAAAGCTCAACTAGTTCGACGGTCAGACGGTTTTCCTCCGGCTGTGTGTTCGCTGTATAGATGTGACCTACGTTTGTTTGTTGTCATGATAACTGTGCAACTCCACTGGCGGACCATGCCTTCGGGGCCGAAGAGATTGCCAAAGATGACGTCCGCTGTTTCTGGGTCTACCGAGCTGAATATGTCATCAACGACCATGATTTGCTCCTGGGCATAGGCGGCTCGTGCAAGACTCTGGTCTTATAGTATCAGATACTGGTTCGACTTCTTCAATCTCGAAAGGGATGAAAGACTTACCAATCGCTGACGTTGCCCGCCGCTGAGATTGCATCCGCCACTTCCAGTCTGTGTCTGGTCACCATCCGGCAGCTCCGCCAGATCAACATCTAGTGTGCATGCTCTGACAACCTCTCTATAGCGAGAGATTCGTTAAGTTTGAGTTGCCCGATGATGGCCTGTTGAACGGTACAATTTGGAATCCAACATTCCTGACTACAGTATGCGATGATCTTCGAGCCAACAGCGATGCTCCCACTGTTGAGTGTCACTTCACCCAGAAGAAGCTTGAGGAAAGTAGATTTGCCGCAGCTGATAGGACCCCACACCATGGAGAGCGAGCCCCAGGAATCGCAAGTGTAACCTCCTTCAGAACAGGACCAGTGGTAGAAGAAGTGACAGAAACGCAATTGAGCTGAACGGCAACCGGTGATCTGAGCGGAGAGGGCGAGACCTTCTCTGTGGAGGCCGGAACATCAACACCTTTGGGGTATCGCGGGGTCTTGAAGCTCTTCCTGGACAAGGTAGCCATAAATCCTGCCAATAGATGCAAAGCCTGCTGCCCATCCGTTGATGGATCTGAACAGACTGATCAGAGGACCAGTACACAGGAAAGTATCGCAATCACAGTGAATAGTTCGGCCACCGACATCGGGTTCTTGGCTCGCGTCCAGAAGTACGCACCTGCGATGACGATTGCGGGGGTCACGGTATAGTTGATTGCACCTGTGCTTCTGGTTGGTACATTGCGCAGCAGTAGTATGTGGATTGGGAGATACTGACCAAAGCCAAAGACCCAGAGAACGGAATAGCGCTCGCGCATTGCAGTATTGATTTCGAGCTTGCGCTTTCCCTCAATGTAAGCCGACAGAGCGCTCGAAAGTCCCATCCCCTTTACGCTCTTCATCTGCGCAAGTATATTGGAAGTTGCCGCAACACGTTTCTGCGTTTCTGCATTTGTTGCAGTACGTGTCGTCGCAATCATTTTCCCGGCAATGATTGATCCCACAAATGTTGCTAGTGAAAAGACTCAGTGTCATGACTGAGGTTCCAGACAACATGCTCACTTACCAAAAATAGGTACGACAATGAGGAAACACGCCGGTCCGATAAATCTATAAAGGAACCAGATGCCGAGACCGAGCTGAATTACGCAGGACCAGGATTCGTAGGCAAGTTGAACGACCTGCCCACTGCCTTCCACGTCCGTGCTCATCAAGGTGAGTGCGGCAGAATTTTCGAGATCTTCACTTCTGAGTCGGAGCAATTTGTCGTATATAGCAACAACAAGTATGCCTCGAGCAGAAGTGATTACACGGTATTCCCAGTGCTCGTACAGAGCTCGTGTGATCTGTAAGTTGAGCAGTGCTATTGTCAGAAATGATACAATCTTCTTTTCGCGCGTGTTGTTTCTCACAGCAAGCCCGCAATATATCAAAGCGGTCGCGCCGATAAGGCCTCCGGCAGTGCTTCTATCAACATTACCGGTGCTTACGGCTTGCACTGTACGCAACAACAAGAAAGGCTGCGCAATGGTGGCGCCGATGAAGGCAAGACGCGGAAGTAGGGCTTGAATAAGCTGCCATGTCAGTGCTCGAAAAAGCGCAATCGCAAGTGCGCGTTTTGAAGTCTTGGAAACTATACACATTTTAGCACTTCATTTCATTGCTGGAGAAGCAAAGCGGGCCGCAGGGAACACTCGTACCTTGCGCCCAGTACGGGAAGAATTGATCGAAGAGTTTCTCGGATCGGAGTTCATCCGCGATGTTGGGTAAATTGTCCGCAGTAAGGGTATGGAACCAGCCAAAGTGCAAAAGAGGGTTAAGCCATAGAAAAGAGACCGATTCCAGAAGCCAGATGCAGTCTCGGCGGAGACGGCTGATCTCATGTGCTGAGACCGATACAGGCCGCGTTTGGGGACTTCTTCGAGAATAACAAGCACCAGCTTGAGGACGACAACGCAAACTTGCAAGACAGCGATAGCACTGAGGGTTCCTCGGAGAAAGTAGGATCGAGCCATAGCAACATCCAAAAGCATTGTGATGGAAAAGAAGACGCTCAGAAACGCAGACGGCTGCAATGAATATGTATGCGTTATAGCAACAATCGCAAACGTGCAAAGTGAAGCCACAAGCGACATGGTCGAAGCAGCAACCGTCACCTCAGAGTGGAAGTACTCTGTCTTGTGCCAAAGAGCAATGTTGCTGGCTTGTATGGCGACCAAGGCCAGCGCGCAAGCTAGCTTCACCCAGAGGAGGACGCCAGGCTGGACTTGGCGCTGAGCTCGCAAGACTTTGTTGAAGTACAGCGGTGTAGCCAATATGACGATGCCAGCAGGAACCAGCCAGAGCATAACGTGCTCGAAGAAGAGAGTAAAATCGAAGTGGTCAGGTAGTTGGGGCCCAAAAGGGTATCTAAGCGGGCCAACGACGACATCGTAGCGACCGTGTAGTTTAGCGACGAGGGGGCGAAGTTGCAAAGACAGGATACCAATGTAGAGAGGCGGCCAATGGCCAAAATAAGCAATCTAGGAATTCAGACGACACAGAAGAGCCTTTTATAAAGTTATTTCCTTTGCCAGGTGTCCGTTGCATCCAAACCTTCATCCCAAGCGTCTAGACCTGGTTAGTAGTAACAGGCGCTGTCATTGGCCCAACGGCGGGATGAAGATAGTCGAATATCCTGCGCAGGGGCGCTATATCCATGCACATGGACATGAGATGTTCAGGAGGGGACATGCATGTGTTAGTACATGCGCGGAAGACAATTCGCTACAGCCTACATCAACCTGCGGGTCTGTGATTACACCCTGGCTGTTGTGCAGAGGACCCCGCGATCCTGCCGCGCGAGTTGCTAGCTCATTGCCTAACGCAGGTAGGGTGACAGTGAATTGAACGCCCTTCATGTCTGTTATTATCTCCGCATGCCTACCAACAATGGCTCGGCTACTTGCCCACAGACGTGCTGGGCCATGGGCTCTTTGGCCCTCTGATGCTTGTGAAGAACGCGCAATCTGATGAGTTTGAATCGAGTAGGCCTTGTATTGGAGTGCCGCGACTAACACAGTAGGCATGTCTTATGGTCTCACTCGAGCATAAATGGGTGTGTTAGTTGGCTAATCAGTCGGTTAGCCACACTGCGGGAGCCTGCAGCCGCCACGACGGGGGTGGCCTGGGGCGGAGAGGAGAGCCTCGATGCGGACAAGAGCCCCGGTCTCTTTGAATCATCGCGGGTGAAGTAGCAAGTGAGATCGCTTTGACACTACGTGGGCACCTCCTTGTAGAGAGATCGCGGCGCGAGAAGGATACAAGTCTGCCATGAGTATATCTAAAAAGGACATTTCGCCATGTCATTCGGGAGTTGCATTTCGCAACCTGGAAAGGTTTAGACCACTCCTTCATCATGGTCAGGCTGCCTCGGCGGGGGCTGCAGTTCCAAAAGGTGGTGTAGTTAATATCAAGGCCGCATCCCACACCAAGCGCACCTACGGCGCTATTTAACAAAAGTTCCTCTGTGATGGCGCGATGCGCAACTACTGACAGTAATAGCAACAATAGGAAGCTAGGGCAATACATGCTGCTAGAGTGTATTGTCGAACCAGCGATTCCATTACCATCGAAGGCATGGCTTCGCTGTTGATGTCATCATCTCCATTTCTTGGGGCAGTTCGAGCGCAGTCCAGGCTTAAAAGGTGGCTGTCTGTATCCGTCGATCTGGGCGAGCCAGTTACCAGTTGCAGGGCTCCGAATAGGACAAATAGACCAAGTTACAGTGGGTAACGGAAAGGAAAGTGACAGTAAAAAAACAAAGACCTACTACCATAAAGTAAAAAGATTAACTATAACTAACTATAACTAATTAAATATAATTAATTTAAAGAGACTATAAATAGATTTAGAGATTCTAGTCTTAATATATATATTTTCTGTATATAATATAAGATAATTAATAAAATTAAGAGTAATAATAAAGATTAAATATCTAGTATATTCTTTTTATTAAATAAACCTTTAGTTTTTAATAGTTATTTTTAAAATAGACTTAGATATTAAAATAATATTATAATTCTTATTATAACTAAGTAAGATATAATAAATACTTAGGTATAAAAGAAAAGTAAATTTATAAAACTAATACTACTTTTCTATAAAAGGTACTTTAATACTTAAAAATATATATTTAAAGATATAATAAACTTAAAATTAAAAATTAAAATCTATATAATTTATAAGTTAAACTTAATAATATATATTTTTAAGAATATATAATATTTTATTTAGCTAATAATCTTAGTTTATAAAAATAGGTCTATTTTTAGTTTTATAAAGATTTTTAAAATAATTATAATTACTTAACTAGAATAGTTATTTAGTTTAGATAAATTATATTATATTATTTAGATAAATAAGTATATAATTATATTTTATAAATAATTTTTAATTATATAAGTAAATAGTAATATCTAATATTTAAACTAGGTTACTTATAAACTTTTAGCGTCACTTTTAGGAGGCACTGTATCACTTTTTAATACCTACTGTAGTTAGTTACGGGCACATGTAGTTAGTTTGCAAAACGGACCCTCCTTCTTTCGGTCGGTGTGGGGGTTACAAGACCGCCCACCTCCTACTCTGTCTCGACCTGTCGAATGACATTACTCCAAGTCAGCCAACGACATAGTCCGCCTCTGGTAACTTTGCTCGAAAAAAAAACTCGCAACTCAGAAGAAGATGGCTGTCATAACCAAGTTCGTGCTATGCGCTCTCCTGGCCTCGGGAGCCCTAGGTCTTCCTGGTAAGTCGGTGGTCGACCTCGTGTGGAACCCCTCCATCTAACACTACATGAATGGCTTCTCTAGAGCAGGCACAAACCGGATTGGGCTTTCGAAAAGCGACAGAGCGAAGTTCAGACCAGGCCTGGAGCTTTTGAGAAGAGACAGGCCGAAGAACAAGCCAGACCCGGAGCTTTTGAGAAGAGACAGGCCGAAGAACAAGTCGGACCTGGAGCTTTTGAGAAGAGACAGGCCGAAGAACAAACTGGACCTGGAGCTTCTTGAAAAGCATTAGATCGAAGTATAGACCGGGCCCGGAGCATTTGAGACAAGATAGCTTGAAGTTCAAGCTGGGCCTGGGTTACTTGAAAAGTGAACCCTCTGTGCCTGTAGTCCACGCGTTCATAAAGACTGAGGCAGCACAGCTGCCTTTTCCGCTCCTGTGGTCATAGGGATAGTGACACCCTCGGACAAACTGCTTATTTTCAGGCTATATAGAACAAGTAATCGGTCAATAAACATTCTTTCTAATAGCATCATTTGGTGCCCATGGTGTTTTTCTTTTTCACGGTGCATCCTCTTATGAGCTTGGCGTGGCCCCGTCTCTGGGTAATCTGTTACCCTGGGGAAGAAATCTGAGTCAGACACTGCCTAGCTCACCCTCTTGTACAATTTACACGTAGTCGCAGCGGGGATGAAAATAAGAAGCTAGATTTGTCACTTTCAGATATAATAGCGAATAATGCGTGATTGGAGTTCAACGCGCAGAATACAGCATTTCGTAATGCAGCTTGGCAGATAATTAACTAGCACATCAAGATCAGCAAGCTCAGCCTGGAAAACGAGAGGAACTGCGCGGCGGTGTGCGCTCACAATCAGGCTGTCGAGTCACCGGGCGCCGGCGTTGTTTCTTTGCAAAACTAATAACTGCGGTTGATAATGAGCCCTCTGCGGAAACGTCTGCAAGCAGGGTACGGAGAGGTTACTCCTAGCACGGCGCCACCGACCGGGTAGTTATATAGCCGGCCAGCCGGCTTAGCGTGTTAGTTCTGGGCCATGTCAACTTCGGCCCGGAAGGGCACACTAGTTAATCAACTAGGTCGCAGTGACTAGCACCCCATGTGGTTCATGCAAGTAGATTGCTGACTCGAGCAGCGCCGTGTATTGCGAAACTCTAGCCCCAGCGTTGACCCCTAGATCCTGGATTATCTGTAACTAGAGTCCGCTTTCAGCCAGTGCGGTGAAGAAGTAACAAGCTGAATCTGGCACGCTATCCCTAGTTAGTTAGTTAGTTAGCGTAAGGCTTGCCGCTGGCAGATGTCTCGGCCGGGACCCGCGGGATGCCCGTCGGAGCTCCGTTACCCGGTTGCTTTGAGGCTACAGCAAGCTACTCTACCCATCAACAAGGACGTACATTAGACTTACCGGATACTCCTTATGTTCGCTTGCTGGGTTTATGACAGTTGTCAGAAGACGCAAATAGCACGTCATCGGGATAGACGCCTACACAAGAAATCGTTCCTAGGTATGGAGTACCATTGGCTGCTATCCTTGGTATGACTCGGAGCTAGTCTTAGGCAAAGAAATGAAAATCAGGAGGCTCAACCGGTCTTTCCCACCCAGATGTAAGTCATCTATGACTCTCCACTGGCTGTCCACAGCCTATAGAAGCGTGACAATAAGAAAGCGGATCTGTCAAGATCTCGGCCTTGTGTACCAGATGATGTAACCAGGAATGAGTCATGGGTACTCTATATGTCCTTTTCTCCCTGATATTGATACTCTATAATCGATCAGCAGCAAGTCCAGGAGCCCCGCCGCCCCGGCTGTCAGACATTGGATAATAGTTAAGTTTATCGGGATAGTTATGATTTAATGTAGCTGGGGAGTGGGTAGCTTTCGACAGGCCGCCGACAAGCCGCCGACCGGCCGCCGACCGCCACGCCTTTGATATGACGCTTCTGATGGTGCTGCTCTTAAGTGAGATGGGTAAGTATCGTGTCCCAGGTTGGTGTCGACATGGAACCTACAGGGCCACGATGTATTTCATCGGACAGGGGTTAAATTTTGTTAGGGAGAGAGTTACCTGGCAGGGATACAAGCATACGCACAGAAAGATTGAACACTTGGGCCGCTTGCAAGGGGGTGTTAGGCTTGTAGTCTCGGTAATACCACCAAACAGCCAGAAGTTAGGACAAGACCATAATCTTGAGGGCCGGTCTAAGCAGGCGAACCGAGGTGCCAGTTAGCAAAGACTGTTGACATTATCCTTTCCTGCACCGTTCCTGCACCGTCGTGAATCATGGTTGAGCATTTTGCCCGGGGTACGAAAACCCCTCGCAGGAGGATACCAAATCTAGCCAACTGCAGTACTGGTATTTACCAGGGGTCCCCGGTGGCGTAAATTTGACGGCCCGGCCAACCATTCACTGTCCCTCTTCCCGCAAAGACCCCAATCAACTAAGTTCCTTGGCACTTCTAGATTATCATGGCAAGCTGATCTCGAAACTGCTCATTTGGCTTCCATCTTACACCATATAGATGGGCTCGCCTGGCGAGCCCCGCCAACCTCAGTGTCTGGACCACGGCTCATTTACTGATGTGGCTCGGCCCGACTCGGCTATCCAGTTGGGGCTTGAAATTTGCAGAAATTGCAGCGTCGATTCGAAATCAACAAACTAGTATTCGAGATCATGAAGCTGTGGGCAATTAATGAGCACCCATTATTCATCCTGATGAAAACAGACCGAGGTTTTCCGAGGGTTTGGAGATGATGTCGTGACCCATCAAGATAAGGGCATCTGCAGGCTTGAAACACGGTGGCTGCCTAACATGCACCTAACATGCTGCGCATGTGGTGGCAATATTGCGCCAACATAGACCTTGTCCAAAGTGCTGACTCGCTGACTAAAACTAAGTTTGTTGAACAGCAAATAGCTCTTCGGCAGACGCTGCTTGTCTCCACGAATGATGCGTGTAACAAGGGTGGCACCCACCTGTCGCCCTCATCGCGAACTCCACTAATAAACGTTGAAGTGTAGATCCTCAATTTGTCGTTGCTCCACGTAGTGAAGGGCTCCGTTCAGTGCTTTGCTAGCGCGATAAAATTTTTGTGGGTGTCCTGTTTGGAATCACTGTTGCGCATGAGCATGATGCAACGACAAATTATCATGAATAATTATATGCTCGCAACCTAGACGTCATTTATATTATGCAAGTGAGCCGGGAGCCGAGCGCAACGCTAAAAACCATAAATGGGCGGCCTGCCCCTCGACCTACTCCGGCTATTTGCTTCTCCACCATATATCACAACACAGATCCCTCCTTCGCTACTACCTGATCACCGATATGTTCTCGACACAAAACAAGATGTTCTCGACACAAACCAAGAGAATCTCTTTGCCCAAATCTGGAGTCAGCCTTTTCTGGCGAGAGAATGGCCCGGAATATCCTTGCAAAACGATTGTTCTCCTCCACGGCTTCCCGTCTTCGTCCCACCAGTACCGCAACCTGATTCCGCTCTTGGCTGCTAGATACCGCGTCATCGCTCCAGATTTGCCGGGCTTTGGCTTCACGGAGACACCTGACGATTTCACATACACCTTTGATTCCCTGGCAGACGTCGCTGAAGAATTTCTTGCGACGCTCTCCATCGATAAATACTCGGTCTACATTTTCGATTATGGAGCTCCTGTCGGGCTGCGCTTGGCGCTCCGCCGGCCTGACGCGATCGAAGCCATCATTACTCAAAACGGAAACGCCTATGTCGAAGGCTTTGGCGATGTCTGGGCCCCTATCAAAGATTTCTGGGCCAGCGACAACACAGCAGATGACCGAAGCAAGATCGCCGACAGCATGCTGAACTTTGACATTACCAAGTTCCAATACGTCAATGGTACGCCAGACGTGGATACCATTGCGCCCGAGTCCTACACGCTGACTATGCCCTACTGCAGCGGCCGGGTCGCCGAGAGGCTCAGCTGGATTTATTCAGAGACTATCAGAACAACATTCCCTGTATGAAAAGTTTCAGGCGTACTTTAGGTCATCGCAAATACCTTTACTCGCCCTATGGGGCAAGAACGACGTTTTTTCATCCCGCCTGGAGCAGAAGCGTTCAAGAAGGATCTGCCCAACGCGGTCATCAAGCTCCTTGATGCGGGGCATTTCGCTGTAGAGAGCCACACTTCGCTGATAAAGGAAGAAATATTCCAATTTTTGGACGATGAACCGGATATAGAAATCTCTTACATGTAGAGTAGTTTAGTCAATGAATTTACGTTTCAACATGGTCAGATAATTGTGCGCCAGCACCAACTAGGTAGTAGTGAACTAACAATCATAATCATGTCCAACAAGCGCCCCCACAACGCGGTGCAAGAAATTCTTAGTAGGCAAGAAACGGCCAACAGGTTGTCTACTGACAGCCATCTTCGAGCCGCAAGTCTCAGGCCGACCCTACAACGTCGCTGGACTTGAGCAAAAGAGTAAAGGATGTAGAGCCAAAGCGCACTCGAATATTCGGACGAAATTATCCCAGCGCGCTAGGCGACGACGAGACGACGCAGATCCTCCACAATGCCCCAGCCCAGCTATCTCTCGACACGACAAACCAGCGGCCTTTAGAAGGCAACAAGCATCCTCGTATCTTTCGCGACTTGAGGCACGCGACACTGATCGACTTGGCTAGCAAGATCTCCCGAGCGATTTTCTCCGTTCGACCGTGGCTTCAGGGCTGCGACATCTCTAGGGTCACGGCCTCACCTACGGATACTGCTATGTTTTGTCGGTCCACGAGCAACTACCACAGGCCTGTTGAGTTTCCCCCTCGTTGGCATCGCCATAGACCATTCAGGCGTCCTTGATGCGGCACGTTGTGATGGCTCGGTCTGTTCGCGAGGTTAGTTCAGTTCTTATGAAAGTGCGATCGAAAACACGTGCTGGCGTTGACAAGGTTTAACACCTTCCAACTCAGCTTTAGTTGACTCCGCTCCGAGGATGGTGACGAGACGCTGGCGATCCTACGTTGGCTAATGGGTCGTGTCTGATTGGCGGCCCGGCATCTTACCTGAAAATGCCCCGAAAAACTTAGCAGGCGGACTGCACTAATGTGAAATCCATGTCCTCAAAAGGGCCGCACATTGGTACGTTGCGCTAGATTTGCATGGGCACCGTATCTCACTTGCATACTGGTCCACGTCGGCTGGCACCTCATCCCCAGGCTAGGCAGACACGAAGCTGACCTGCCGAGATGGGCCGTTGAGCATATATACCGAAGCCGCCGCTGCTTCCTGCCGGCAGGGCCTTGCAATGGAACAATCCGAGTTGGTCAGGCTAAATCTTTGCTGATACCCGACACCATGTTCTTGCAAAGATCTTGGCCCTTGCTTGCCTTGTGTTGCTGCCACTGTCCCGACCAGTAATGTCAAGGCAAGGCCTTTGATCGTTTTGTTGTCATCTACTTTGAGAACCAAAACTATGAAAAGGCCATTGGCGACCGTAAGTGGGCAAACATGTTCAAATCTTGAAGCGAGTTTTGACAAGTTTTAGCCACTTAAGTGGCTGGCCAAGAAGGGCATCACCTTGTCCAACTACTTTGCCGCCAGCCACCCGTCGCAGCCCAACTATATGGCCAGCATCGCTGGTGACTACTTTGGCCTGACGACGACCGCGTGATTGACTCCCGCCGAAGTCGCCACCGTAATCGATCTGCTTGAATCAAGGGACATTTCCTGGGCTCATTACCAGGAAGACATGCCGTACACTGGCTTCGAGGGCGGCTCCTATAAGAACAGCCGTGGCCGCAACGACTACGTCCGCAGTTACGCTTCACCCCGGCATCATGCACAAGAGCGTTACCGATTCGTACGAGAGACTGGGTCGCATCAAGAACATGTCACACATTGACACGTCACGCTCCGAGTTCCACAAGGATCTCAAGAATAATGCGCTTCCCAATGGATGTTCATTACTCCCAACATGACCTCTGACGGCCACGACTCGAGCGTCACGACTGCCGGTCAATGGTGCCGCTTTTTCCTCGAACCCCTTTTGACAAACGGCAACTTTATGCAAAATACCCTGGTGCTTGTGACGGGACGAGTCCGAGTCGTACTCGCGTAGAAACAACATTCTGGGTATCCTTGTCGGCGATGCTGTGCCACAGCAGCTAGTCGGCACCACGGACAGCAGCTTCTATAATCACTACTCGGAAATCTCGACCGTCTCGGCTAACTGGGACCTTCCCACCTTGGGCCGCTGGGATGTGGGAGCTAATGTGTACAAGATGGTTGCGGACAAGACGGGCGACAAGATCCGCAAGTGGGACAACGACCAGGAGTTCAAGAGCTACTACTGGAACGACTGCTACGGCGGTTACCTCAACTCCGAGTCAACCGACAAGCCCATTGCCAAGCCCAACCTGAGTCTGGATCGGAATAGCTTCAACGGCCGCCGCATATTGCAGTCGGTCAAGGATATCTGGGCTAGCAGCGACGCACCGACCTACTACACCGACTCACTCAAGGTGTCGGACTCGCAGCACCCTCCGAAGGGGTATGAGCAGTAACTAGAGTGGGACGATCTGTATATGGCTAGATGGGCATAAGCATAGATTGATTGGATGAAGAAAATGACCGATGCACCTTTGTTCTTTTTACAGGGCATATTTCGCCGATGCTGCATATGACCGTTGATGCAGAGCCATGTGTGCTACTATGATTGGATGCCTGCCTGTCCAGAAGCGAATCGGCTGCCGGCCAACCGATGCGGAGTCTTTCTCGCCACCATCGCCGGTGGGGGCATCGGCGTACTTTTCTCCACGGACGATCTAATGGAGCTTGTGGTTCTTGTAAAGCTTTGCTAATTTCTGGCTCCCTATATTTGGAAAGAAATTTCCTCTGTTTCTTCTCCTACATGTCAATATCTGTCCACCTGATGCATGATGCAGGATTTGTCGCAGAACTTGATTCCGATTGTTGACCTCGCCGCTTCGGCCCCGTCAGAGCAAGCTTCGAGCTATGCAAAGCATTTCGTGAGGTTGGCTTTGCCTACATAAAAAATCACGGTATCCCACAAGAAAAATCGAAGAGGCCTTTTCGTGGGTGAGAACTATTCCTGGCAACTGAAAATAACAATTTTGCTGATCCATTTTAGAGCCGCAAGTTCTTTGACCTCCCACAGAGCGAAAAGGACAAGGCACCTCATCCGGCCGAGGGCTGGTACCACCGCGGTTACTCGAGCATCGGACGAGAAAAGGTGTCCCAGAACCTGTTTGATAAAGATGGTCTGGCACAGCACCGCAAGGTCCCGGACCAAAGGAGTCGTTTGAGCTGGGCCGGGAAAACGACGACGTCATGACCAACATCTGGCCGCCCGCCGCTGCCCTGCCCGGCTTCCGCGAATTCTTTGTCGACTTTTACAACCTCTGCAACGGCCTCGAGGATAAGCTGCTCGCTGTCGTGGCCATGGGTCTGGGCCTGCCGGCTGACTACTTTGACGCGTGCCACAGCGGCCGCGACAACCAGCTGCGGCTGCTGCACTACCCGCCCTTTGCGGCGGAGCTGCTCGAGAGCGGGCAGGCAGACTGCATCGGCGCGCACAGCGACTTTGGCACCATGACGCTGCTGTTCCAGGACGATGTCGGCGGTCTCGAGATTGAGGACCAGGAGGGCGAGGGCGAGAGCGGGCGCTTTCGGCCGGTGCCATATGTCCCGGGCACGATTGTGGTGAATATTGGCGACATGCTGATGCGCTGGACAAATGATGAATTGCGGTCGACGATTCATCGGGTGAGGACGCCGGCAGAGATGGATATCGATCCGGAGACGGGCGTGCGCATGACAAAGAGAAGGTACTGATGCCCTTTTTCATTTGCGCGATCCGTCGACCGTGGTGGATTGCGTGCCGACGTGCCATGGACGAGATCGGCCGAAGCAGTATGAGCCGGTGACGGCCGAGGAGTATTTTACCATGAGAATGAATGCGCTGTATTGAAGAATCTACAAAATTAAAGTGAGGCGCTGCTTCTTGTGTTGTAACATGGAGTTGAATGCGCTGAACTGAGAACTTCGAAATTGAAAGTGAGACGCTTCTTCTTGTAGAAGAGCAAGCATGTAGTCGATTGACTACTGATCTGTAAAATTTGAGTAATTTTCATTACGCTGACATTAGTTCTGTTCGACTTCGACAGCATCCGCCATGTCCGCCAACGTATCAAACTTCCAATCATAAATCTCTTGCTGTCTATTACCCATGATGGCGCCCGGCCTCACAATCCAGCAGCTTCTAATCCCCGCCCTCTTCGCGGGGTGATGGTCGTGAAACTGGCTCTGCGCCGTCTGCAGAATCCTGTCCTTGCCCAACCCCAGCCTCTCATGCACCTTGTCTACCATAAAGTCAAAATTCCTACCCGCCGGCTTGAAGCTGCCCACGTCCTCGGCCGTGATGACGAGATCAAACGGCACGCCCTGCAGCGGTCCGGCATTCGTCGCCGCAAACGCCTCGCGGTCCGTGTTGGACAGCACGACGAGCTTGTAGCGCCGTGCAAGCCGCTGCAGCGCCTCCACGCTGTCGGGAAACGCGGGCCACGCCCCGATCGAGGCGCCAAATGCGGCGCTCTCCTCGGCGGTTGGCGGGGCAGCTGGAAGCGCGCGGCGAGACGCGGGTGGATGGCGGCGAGGACGTCGCGGTAGCGCGCTGACGGGGTGAGGCTTTGCTGCTGCGCCTCGAGCTCGTGCACGGCGTGGAGGAGCTCGGCGCGGAGAGGCAAGGGCTTGTTGGCTTGGGCGAAGAGAGGCTGCAGGGCAGTGGTGATGCCGGTTTCCCAGTCTACAAGGGTGCCGTAGACGTTGAAGCAGAGCACCTCAAAGTTGCCGAGATGAGCCATCATGGAAATGCGATAGTGACGAGGGAGGTTTTGGTAATTGTATCATGGTTGGCAACGAGTTGCATTTATATCTCTTAGTTACTCAGACGCCCTACGAGTCGTCAATGTGTGGGTCGTTGTGTCTAGATGCGCCCTACGATCCTTTTGGGAAAGGCAAGCAAGAAACTTATTTGCATGTCTTCCAAAGGCAGCAATGACGAAATTATCGTTGGCTTGCAAGCAGATTGTTTTATGAGTATGGTGATAAATATGGCAATGCTAGGTAGGCATGCACGTAGTATTTGGTGGTATTGCCACCGCGAAATGCGCCATCTTGAATACTCTAGTCTAAATGAACATGGGTTGGCAAGAAAGCCCAGCCATCACCAACGATTGAATTTTCTCTTGGGAACTTTTTGAATCTGACGTTTCCAATTCGCATCAAATTTCTTCTGAATTAGTGAATAGCATTGACAAGAAGGTGACAACCTCGCCCGCAACCATCTGTAGCCTCCTTGTCTGCCACCCTACACTTTACCCCGCAGACTCGATCGTCCCAGATACAAGTACGCCGTGTCATTCGCGCTCGACCTCGTCTCGGCGTTGGCAGGCCGCTTTTCGGGCATTTTCACCTTGACGGAATACTTGCCGTTGGGACAGAAGCTCGACAGCATTAGGAAAACAGGCGCAAGTATGGTTAACCAGCCAATTCTTATTGATGAATACGAGTACAAAACAGGGCACAGAACTTTTGGACAGGCACTTGCAGATTCATGCTCATTTTTAAGAGTGCGTTGCGGGTTTAAATAGTGTATTAGCAATTAAGCATACGGCGTCGAGCTCGCGCCGTAGTGGCATAAACAGTGATGCACATGCACGGAAGCAGACAAGAATGCCTGCGACCAGCGCCTCTGCATCTTTTCACGAAAATAATTGACACGAAAAGACGTCTTGACTATTCTAACCCAGCTGCGTCCTGTCCAACTAGTAGTAGACGGGGTGGTTAGGGTCCGTGAGATCAAAGATGACGGCGCTATGAGGACGCTATTCATTTATTGGCATGAAATCCAGCAAATGTGCTAATGTATACTTACAGCACCACCGCAGTGCGGGTAAAGATGGTCTCAAAGTCAATGAGTACGGTTGAAGCTGAGCGCACCGTTGTCGAGAATGTCAATCCAGTGAACCTTGTAGTCACCAGGCGTGTTGAGAACAGATATCTGGATGCTGTGTCAGCTGTTTGGTCCTCAAAGCAATGAATGTCACCCATCGCCAGCCTGCACAAAGTAGCCGCAGACAAGCAGGTTCTTCTTGTCGGGCGAAATCTTGACGTAGTGTGGGCCGATGATGGGCTGCTGCTCGTTGGGGTCATCGAGGCGCTTGACGTTGCCAAGGTCGGAGATGTCGAGGGCGGCGACGTGGTTGCCGAGCGTAAAGGTAAAGTAGGCAAGCTTGCCGTCGTCGGAAACGTCAGGTAAATGGCGACCGACTCCTTGGCCTTGGTGCCGAAATCGTAAAGGCTCGGCTACACCCTGCTTGCCCTTGGCGTCCTTGCGGAAGGGTAGATGATCCAGACCTGGCCATTCTTGACAGCGCTATGAGCTATTAGTATTGATCAGCTTGAAACGAAGGAGTGATTGACTTGCGTAGCCAGCGCAGCGCTTTCAGGGTTGCCAGGAATGAACTTCACGTCCTGAATACCTTGGCCCTGCTCCATGTCAGTGATGTGCAGGGTGAGAGCCAAGAAAAACCCACATCAGGGATAGTAATAGTAGAGATAATCTTGCGGTCGTCCAGAGTCCACAGACGCAAAGTGTTGGCCTTTTGAATGCCCAGGGCCGAGACGGGCTTGAGAATGCTGAGCGGGACGACAAAGTCCGAGGTAAGGATGAGGTTTTCTCAAAGTCAACGCTCAGACCGTGAGGCTAAACTGCTGTCCGAGGATATTGAGCTATCAATTGTTAGATATCAGGACGGAGGACCGGTTTTATTCCTTTTGGTGCCTTACCGTGCCGTCGACGTCCTCGGGCCACTCGTGAATAATGTTGCCATGGGCGTCGGTCTCGACTAGGCGACCAGGAGGTTCCGAGGGCGCCATGTACGTAATGAAGAAACCACTACAATATGTTAGCAAAGAGCAAAGTCATTCTAGACGGTATAGAATCGTACCCCTCGGGCTTGGCTCGGATCTCGTCAGTGATGGAGCTGAGCAGAGCTCTGTTGCTGTGCGAGAACTGGGGATGGTAAGGGTCACTCGAGTCCCAGTGAAGCCCGTGTCCTGAGTCTTGAGAAGTGACAGAAGACCACCGCCAACCAGGGTCTTGCCATCCAGCGAGACACCCAGATGGTGAGGCGAGTTGCCGCTGGTGGGCACATCTGCAATATGAATGAACTCTCCAAACGTATCCTAAAAGCAATTAGCATCAAGACAACTGTGAAAACATGTTAAGACTTACGTCATCGAGACTGACGGCGGCAAGGAAATCCTTGTGGTGGTTGTCACCGGCACCGGTCAGATGTAGCCAATCTTCTTGGGCTGCAGGTTCTTGGTCTCAAAGGGAGGCTGTCCAGTGGTGGCGTGGGCAGCTGCAGAATCGGCAGAGGCGGCGCCGCGTCTGCAGGGCTCAGTCACACCGGGAATAGATGGAATGAGAGGCGGCAGGCTGATTCCCAGCGGCGAACGCTTGCTGACAGGGGCAGCGGCCGGGGAGGCAGCTGCCTTGGCCACCAGCTGGCTGGCTAGGACGAGGGCAACACTGGAGAAGATCATGGTGGGCTGAGATTGAGCAGATTAGAGAAGAATGAAGTGGCTGCCTGTAATCATCTATGAGCAGAATATGAGAAGATTTATTGAATATTTATATCCATTGCTCGTCCAGTCCAGGGCTCCTGACTTTGTCCTCTAGATTTGCTTCGGCTCCTCGCTTACACGACACCGGCATCCAACAAGTGATACCATCACACCAAATCCTTAAACAAGAAAGGCATGAAGCTGCATGTCTTGGAATTTTCGCCCATTTGCGCGTAGCGTAGATGGCGACGAAAGCCACAAAGATGGCGGTCGACGAACAAAGGAGAGAACGCTCCTTTGGGCCGCGACGTTCCAGCAGGGAGGTTCTAGTAGCCGACCTACAGATCGACACTCAGCTAGAGAATGGCGAAGTGAGACTGTTATTATGATGTGTAGATCAAAAGCAGTCTAGTTTTTGTTTTTGCCGAGATGATGCACTGGCTCCCGCTGGCAACAAGGTGAGGAGGTGAGCGAGGCGCTTCGTTTCTGCACTGGTATATATCTATCAAGGTCTCATTTTCTACACCGGAGTCTTTGTGTCAGATATATTATGCGAACCAGTATATCAGATCGGGTATTGCATCTTTGCTATCGGCCGAGGCGCAAGGTGGCGGACTCCGTCCCATCACTCGGGCATCCCATCCTGCAGGACTCGCTTGGCAGCTTGGACAGATCCTTTGCCCCAGGTCGTCGAGCATAACATAAAGCATAATTTAAACGACCCCAGAAACAGAATCCAAAATGGGGTAACAGCAAGCCACAATTCCCAGTCGGCAGTTAATTTGTCATCAGGCAAGCTGCCTCTACCGTCCGAGCGCAGGCGATATTCACCACCAACACAATTGGCGATCCGCATGGCGTGATTGAACCAGATCCTGCCGCGGGAGGCTTTAATGCAACGGGCAGCCCTGCCATGCGGGATAATTGACAACTGCCGCATCCACAAAGGCTGAATCGATCGACGAATGACATTCTCGCAATTTAAGAAGAATCGAAAGTTCTCCTAGACATCTTCATTTCATGGAACTAGGCGACACGACAAGTAGCGCGCAACGTCTCATTCTGCACCTATATGTCGCCATATCCTCACGTGCAGACCGCAGGAGAGACGAAGAAAAAAGAAACAACGACAGGACAAAAGTGCATAGACCATGTTATTATGATTTTGTCAACTGCGCGATTGAGTGTTAATCAGGCCAAACTCAAAGCAGCTAGCAGTGTGGTGCGTGTGTTGATTGTCAAACCTGGCACTGTTCACGTGTATGTGTGCAAGACGAACTTCTTAAGCCAGCCTTTCCTTGGGCCCGAATTTTTTAATATGATACAGTGAGGTGCAAATCCTTTCCTTGACACTGATACCATGCGTGCAGCTTCCGTTCTTCTCGGCCTTGCGGCTTCGGCTCTCGCCGCTCCTCTCTGACGCCTCGCGGCGGAGACCAGTTTGCTCAAGGCCAGCCCATCAGCAAAGACGGCAAGGCGGTCGCATCCTGGGTAACTACTCCCATACCTCATTCTCTGAGAATTATCTATACAGAAATGAGCGAAAGGCAAAGGAGAAGATGCGCTGACACAAAGAGACAGGCGGCACCAACAAAGAGCTCGACCTGCAGAACCCTGACAACCTTGGGCAGCAGAGCACTGACGCCGGCGTGGTGCCCAATTTGAAATGGGCTTTTCAGACTCCAAGACGCGCATTGTCAAGGGCGGCTGGGTGCGGGAGCAGGTCGTCACTGATTTGCCCTCGAGCCACGACATTGCTGGCGCGCAGCAACACTTGAAGAAGGGCGCGATACGCGAGCTTCACTGGCATAAATCCGTACGTCAATTGGGTAGCATTATGTGGTCGCATTCAATTTAAAACTTACACGAAGAACTACAGGCCGAATGGGGCATCATCTACAATGGTAGAATTACCGTCTCTGCTGTCGATGAGAATGGTGTCTACCAAGCCACGGAAATCGGCTATGGTGATGTCTGGTACTTTCCGCCAGGCGTTGCCCACACCGTTCAGGGTCTGGACGATGAGAACGAGTTTCTTCTCATCTTTGACGAGACTGATTTCGACAAGATTGGGTATGACAACACTAAACAATCCCCCCAGCTACCCACCCACTAACAGCCGGCTCAAGAACCACCTTCAATCTCGATGACTGGGTGGCGCACACGCCAAACACATTCTCGCCAAGAACTTTGGCGTACCCGAGTCGACCTTCAAGGACGTTCCTGCGACAAACCCGTACATTGTCAACGCGACCGTCGCGACCAAAAACGTGACGGGCGCCGTGACGCCCGAGGCAAAGGGCGACGCCTCCTTTGTGTACCGCACTCCTGCAGCACCCACCCGAGAAGATTGGCGGAACCGGCGGCACTTTTTACAAGATTGACTCGACCAACTTTCCCATTGCCAAGAAGATTGCCGCCACCTTTGTGACGCTCAAGCCCGGCGGGCTTCGCGAGCTACACTGGCATCTAATGTACGTCTTCCCATTTGCCCCAACTCAAGATATGGGTTGGTAGGAGAGTATACTAACAGTTTGTAGGCAGAGGAGTGGCTGTACTTTCACAAGGGCCATGCTACAGCCACTGCTTTCATCGGCAGCGGTGCGGCTCGCACCTTTGACTTTTCCGCTGGCGACACGGCCGTCTTCCCCAACAACTCTGGGTACGTATTGAATTTCCTCGCCAATGATGCAACCAACGCTGACCAATTTCGTAGACACTACATTGAAAACACGTCCAAGGACGAGGATCTCGTCTGGATCGAAATCTACAAGTCGGATCATGTGGCAGACATTTCGCTCTCGCAGTGGCTGGCCCTCACGCCACCCGAGATTGCCGCGCAGACGCTCAAGGTCTCTGTGGACTTTATCAGGCAGATCAAGAGAGAGAAGCAGGTCCTGATTGAGTAAAACAGGTATAAAGATCTCTAGTGCGGCATGGGTGGGCTCTGGGCGAATGTGACATACACTGGGAGGCGGCATTGTGCGTTCTACTTCATTTCTATCGACGCGACAGCAACTCAGCTCTCGACGGCGCATTTTTGACAGCTGAAATGCTGAAGAAACATACTTTTAATGAATACATCAATCTGACATGATCTTTCAAAATCGATCGGTTGAAAAGCCAAATCCGAGGTATATGCTTCAGTGCTGTCAGGGTAAAGTTCGTGGCGGAATCTCTAGTTCTTGACATTCGTTGGCGGCTGCGCTGGCGCCTGCAGGAACTGAGGCTGTATCTCGTGGCTCTGCTGCTGTGAAGGATCTGCATGCTAAGGCACAGGTTGCTGTGCGTGTGTCTTGCCCAAGAGGCACTTATTGCTGGTGTTGCTGGTGTTGCTGGTGTTGCTGGTGTTGCTGGTGTTGCTGCCGCTGCTGCCGGGAGTTGTTCATCGGCTGTTGATAGTCATACTGAGAATATAAAACTCTAGTAGGGCCAAAAACTTCGATAGCACCCTCGTTCGTGCGCATGGCAACCTTGTTCTTGCACTCTGAGCAGTGCCAGGCGGTATCCTCAAACCAATGGAGCATGCAGGGGAGACATGCCAAGCATACGCAGACGAGGCAAAGGAGGGCACCGACGATGCTAATACAGTGTCAATTTGCATCGTTTGTCGCAATTTTGATGTACATACTCACATTTGCGTGCTTTCGCCTTCTTGACGTACGGTAGTCTTGGTGCACCTGTGGCAGAACGGGCAGACGATCCATTGGCGTGTTGCTGAGCTGGTTCAAGGCGTAACCCTCCCGACAGCCGGCCCGGGTGTCACACCGCAGGTGGCTGGACGATTGGAGTGGTCTTGGCCTGCTGATAGCTTGGAAGTTGGTGTTCGACCGCGGTGCCCTGACCAGGGCTATGGTTGTGCGTAGTATTCGACTCGGACGGGATAGCCTGAGACTGGTTGAGTTGCTGCCGCTGCGACTGTTGAGGCTCGTCTGAGGATAGCTGTGGCTGCTGCTGCTGCTCCTGGAGCTCGTGTGACTGTTCTTTGCTCATGTCGATATTGACTGTTTATTTGATTTGCGGTGACAGTGGCCACTGAAGACAGGGCCTGGCAGACATGGACATGTCGCTACATATATACGTGGCCTCCGTAAGGCACCGAGCAGTCAGCTTGCCAAATTCTCTGCACTACCCGTGGATCAGCAAGGCTGGGCGAGTTGCATTTTGACCCGTCTCGTCTGCGTCCCAGGTCGGGCGATGATGATGTCACGGCTGCGCAGCCATACACGCAATCGAGGACCATGGTTGTTGCTGGATTCGAGACGATTGCCGGTCCGCGTATTTCAGGGATGGAGCAAGGCGTCTCGAGCTAACCACAGGGCGCTGCATGAACGAGCAACGAGGTGATCATCTCCACTGCATGGGATGAAAAAGGCTACGAATAGATTGACAGCGGAGTGGCGCCAAGTGGCGCAGTGGCTTGGGCTTTTAGTGGCTTTGTGCTGGACCTTCAGGGCTGCTTCGCCTATAATTAGGCAGTCGTTCCGGGATTTCGACGGGCTTTTTCACACGCTTCAGCGGACAGTTGTCACCTATACTAGGCACCCTTTAGCGGGCACTCACTTCCACAATATAACATCCTTAACTCTGCCTAACGACAGTCTCCTGAAGGATCCGCCCTGTTTGCCTCAAACAAAGGCGCAAGGCTGACAAGCTAAGTACAGGGCTTATGAGATATTCTCAAGTAGCTATTGCTGAGGATCAAAGAATGCTATAGGAGCATTTGGAATTTTGTTGTTAGGCGAACATCTCTCTCTCCGCTCTCCTCTCATGTTGGCATGTGAAAGGGGCCCTCCGAGCCAGCTGATCGAGACATTGACACAAACCAGAGAGCAGCAGAAACATGCCCGACCAGGCCAAATGCAGCTTTGTGCGACCTTGAGACACCACACAGGACACGAAATGTCACGTCGGGATGGGATATGGTGCCCGCACCCTCAAAGAGGGTGCAGGCGAAACGGAATCAAAAGAGTTGGGTGCGCGGCACGAGCAGGACTTACATGAGCAGAAGACCTTGATTTCACTTCGTTCCTCAAGGCACAACGCGTTGTACGTACAACCTTGCCCAATTAAAGTGAGAAACTCTCTTTTCATATCTGAGACCTTTCTATATCTAGGACACTATTCGATCCAAGTTGGTTTACCAACAACTCAAGCTTGAACTTGAGAATCTGAAGAAAGGATATCGAACTTGCGCACACTCTTGTAAGTGGAAATATCCGTGCATCGCACGAAGCAGAGTAAGGTATCAAACCAAGGACCGCAGAGGCCATTCGTATCGCTCAAGAAGCCTGGGCTGACCCCTTGGTGTACTTGTCTTTGTCACTTCCCTCGTTGCACTCTTCAGAACCACCCTCGGAGAAGCAGAATTGCTCGGTCTCCTTCTCGCCCTTCTGCTTCTCGCCCTGGGCACCTGTGGCCTTCCAATCGTTGACGGTCATATTTCCGGCCCATACGAGCTCTGCGGTGGCCCGGTGGCCGTCATCAACCTTTGGGAAGAAAGGCATCTGAAAATCCAAGGGTTGCCTTTGTTCTTGTTTGAGTGTTGCAGATACTCATTAACCGATGCGAACTTGTCGACTTCAACCTGCTTGTTGTTGCCAACACACTGTCCTCTCAACTTCAAGCCTGGTATAGTATTTACGTCAGAAAATTAACTCGGAGGCTCATGGCTCGGTGTGGTAAGGAAAAGAGGCTGTCGTACCTTGAAACTCCCACCTGTCACCACTTATACCTAAGCCTGCGCTGAAGTCGTAGAGGCCAACGTAGCGAATGTCCTGCAAGGCGACAGAGTTTGAACCAAAGAATTTCTTCACATCGACAGGCTTCCACACATGCAGTCCCGCTGACGGCGCGCTGGCGATTTGAAGACGCTGATGCTGCCCATTCTTGTTTTCTTATCTTTCTGAAGCAAAGGCTACCGAGATGGAATCGTAGGTGCCAGCCCAGTTTTTGTCGGCCAGCTGGAAACCGACTTCCAGCTTATTCACCTTGCTGCATGAAGGCAGGCTCTGATTTGGTGTTTTGTTGGCCATTTCACGAGCGCGGCGGCAGTCTTCTTTGATGAATGTTAGCTTGGCCACAAAAACATGATGTATGAGAAACCATAATTACCTTCCTGGTTAGTAGCTCTTAGACTCGGCTTTGAGAGCGACCTCCCAAACTTGTTGTTAGAAAGTGCCTGCAGAGCTGCAATAGCGACAAGACATCTAACATTGCCGAATTGACCGCGCCTCCAATTTTCGAGAATTCCCTCGTCAACGTCCATGGGTACTTCCGAGTTATCAGAGTCAACATCCATTGGCTCCGAAGTATCCTGTGGCGAAGTAGGTGGACGTTCAAGCTGTGGCGCGTCAGCCTGAGTTTCGGGATGAGCTCGTTCTTCGTCGACCTCCATTTGCTCCATGGCTGGCCTCTGCGTGGTAATGAGATCTCCTGTCGAGGCATTTGGATCGATGGAGAAGTAGGCAGCGATCCTAGTGTTGCGCATAGTTGCCGTAATATCGCGACCGCTTGGGTCTGCCTGATAGTCAATATAGCGTGCATATGGTGTTCCAGGATTCCTTTAATCATGTCAGTAGTACTCGTGGGTAGAGGGGTCAAGTGAATAGTACTAACGTGCAGACAACCACATGGCCAATCACCTCGCCGTTTCCATCGGGGCGAATATTTCCAGTCGCGTCAGGAGATAGTATGCAACTCCTATAGTACGCGGCATACCTGTCGCCCTTGGAAATGCTACTTCAAGAGGTCGGCCGGGGTGCAGAGGCCGAGTCCGTATCGGACCTCCCCGCCTTGAGGAAGAGATCCATATGTCCAGACACGAAAGACAAGGCCGAGTTTGGAGAGTATAGTAAGCATTTCAGGTGTACCGCCCTCGCCCGGCTGGGGTATCGGAACGTTTGTACGACGCGAAACTTCCTCTGGCGTTATGCCAAGGAGGTGGGCAACGGTAATAAAGACGCAGTCGGCCCGAACGGGTGTGTTCGTAAGCCACTTTGCAAGCTGATCCAAGTTTCCAAGCTCTGGTGGATCCTCTCGCCGCATCAGATTTGCCTTGGCCGCACCGTCTCAACCATCCAGTTATATTAGCTTCCAGGTCTCTAGTATACGTGGCTTCACTTACTTATGGTGCTAGGACCATTGTCAATAATGCTGCCTGCAATATCATTTGACCGGGAACTGTATCTGCGTGACTGATTTCTACAGCTTTCTCAATAGGTCGAGAGCCATCCGTGATATGTATAACACTGCTACTAGCTTGTTGAAGGTATAGCAGTGCGGTTAAAACCGTAGAGAGCGAGCCTTTATACATCTTTTTCAGAATTCGTAAGCTGCGAATACTCGGCTTGCGGTGAGGTAATGAGTAGATAATAGATCAGGAAGTTCTCTTGATAGAACAAGTCTTTATATATACCTTTCGCTCACTAACCCTGGCGTATACTCGCCACGTAAAGTAGTATAAATGAAATCCTGTAAGAGCTCTAGTACTTGGCATCATTGACTATAATTACCCATTAATTCATTAATACCAAGTCGTATTACTTTTTGATGCCAAGCCGCATTACTTTATTAAGGCTAAGTTGCATTACTTATGAATGCTGAGTGGCATTACTTTAGCAATACTGAGTCGCATTTTTATCCATGCTGAGTCGCTGTTCAGTGAGGCAGCCTGCGTCAGGCCCAGCATCAAGCCCTGCGGCCTCTGATTGGCCCAAGAAGGCCGCTTTCCTTCAGCCTCTCTGCCATGCAGCCTCGGCGTGGCCACGTAGATCAAACAATCATCCAATTATCAGCAGAACCGGAATTTAGTGTCAATGGAAGCACCAAACCAACCCCGCCTGTTCCGACAGTCGCATTACTTTATCAATCCTGAGTCGCATCACTCTCTTAATGCTCCGTCGCATTACTAACAAGAAGTGCACGCATTACATTGAAAAGCCATCATCAGGGTTCTCATCCAACGGCACCTCTTCTTCTACTTCCTCTTTCTCCTAGCTGAGACGTTGACACTATAGTAGATCCTGCAATGCGCCTAAAGGGCCCCACCTAGCACCAGACCGAAAATCTTCACGGGCTTTAACGTCGGCGTACTGCAGTTCCACCCGCACCTTCATTGACGCTACTCATGACGAGAGAGCATGTGAGGTCAAGGCAGGCGTTGGCCTCGTAATGAACGTCCGACTGCAACCGTCGGCGTATGCAGCCCGGCGCAAGACGTATTGTGGCGTGTCGACGAAATTAGATTACGTTTTGCGTAGGGCTACAGAGACCCAGTGAGGAGGGCGCATAGAGTCGGGGCATGGTCGTGACTGAGTGCAGTCTCAACCACGCCCACGCGAGCCCACACCGAGTTGTCGCGTCCTGTAATTTAAATCACAGCTATGCACGCCATGAATTAATCCCACGAGTCGTCTTGACCGGCCTTTATACCAAGCTTGTAGCATGAGTTGCTATGCGTGGCGGGTGACGAGCCCAGTGTAATCTAGGATATCCCTTGGAAGAATATATTGCGTAAATGTGATTGAAACACAGCTGACACCAATTGCTTTCTTCAAACTCGGCTATACTGCAACCATACATGGAATGTTAATCGCAGCCGGGGAGAAAATGCTCACGTTAAACACGACATCAGTTGCAACGACAAAGATTCATACGCAGAACAGCAGACCTTGGCCTAGCCTTGGCGACACTAGAGCTGACGGAAATGGCTAGTTAAATAAGATTTTTTGAGCTATATTGTCTTTGAGTTACTACAAGTAGCAGCTTGCTCAATCCAGTAATAAGTCTCAACTCGCATAAGGGCTATGAATAACCACTAGTTCTTCTTTTGTTATCAGCCACTTGCCCCAAACGCTGGCAGGAATCGTGTCCAATTAGTCTCGACATACACAGATCCAGGCATCTTCCGAATGCTGGAAAATGAAACGCCGAGCAAGATCAAGCGAAGCGCAGTACAGCAAACTTGCGCAGTACAAGACGCACTGGTTGACTGCCCGGGGAAACAATGGCTTTCTTGGCCACTGGTCAGTTCGAGCTGCGTCGCTGAGTTTCTTCCCCGCAGAACCATTTACCGCCTCGACAAGGCGATGGAAGTTTCTAATAAACTCCTTGTCACTGTGTAGGTCAAACCCTTCCGTGTCTGAGTTCACAAAGCCTTCTTCCAAGTCTAGAAACTTTGCGACTTGCGATATAAACTGAAGGGTTCCTCCGCCGCCTACCAGGAATATCTCCGAATAAGCTTTAGATCGTGATGCGGGCCGAAGCAAGGCACCCTTCAGTTCTTCCTCTAGCTTTGCGATCACCTCTTCAACAGGATAGTTTATCGGACAATGCCAACGGAATTCTCGCAGAAGCCTTACACAATTTCCCATAAATAGTTCAGAGTCCCCGCCGACTTTGTAAACTGGGCTAATGGTATCGCAAGTAGGCCAACGACAGGGCTCGCTGCAGAGACGGCAGTCGCTATCTGCCATAGCAGCCTCTCCTCTGATGTGGGAAATTGAAAATGCCACGCGATAGCATGTATACCACCGGAAAAGCGCCGAGGCCACCGCCAGCAAATACACGGCTGGATGAACGTCATTGTTGCCCTCGTAAACCGGGATATTGTCATTCGGGACTCTGGGCACTTTCAACTTTTCTGAGTTGCCAGTTGCGGCGTCAGGTTGCGCTTATTGCGTATGATTGCCCACAAGCTCGTAACCCCTTTCGCGAAACGATAAACGTACATAATCTGCAGCATCGGTGGCTTCCTTTGATGAATCGCCGCTCGAATCAGGCAAGTCAAGTTTGAGCTCCGCGCACCTGTTGATATTTTGAGGTTTGTGGAAGTTTGCGTAATATATCAGCACGCCACAAATGGCAAAGGATAGCGTGACGATTTCAAGCTGTGAATTCTGCACGCCTTGAATGTGTCGTGATGATGGAAAGAATGAGCCGCAAGATCTGTAAGGCGGCAAAGATCTTGGCCAGCCAGTCTTGCTTGCTTTTGTCCTGTATCTCTTCCTCTGGGACCTCTGGAGAGTTGTGCGAAGTGAGGAGGGACTGCGCCAGGTGCTCTGCCGTAAGAAGAAACTTTTTGTTGCCTTGAACATATACGAAGCCGCCCATATTGGCGAAGTAACAGTGTGTCAGCGTCCATTTCCTTGGACCACCTGAAACTTGTTGTTTCTCTATATCTTTCCGTCACCTTTCTCCTCATCCTTCTCACTTTTACACCGATGACGACTATATGGTAGCCATGCAACTGGCGGCTTTCGAAACCACCAAGGCCACTCGACAGGTTTCCCTGCTTTCGCCATTAACGTGAGGGCTTGCCACGCCATAAGAAACTCGAACACAGCGTGTATGAAGACCAGCTCCGGGAACAGCACGGTTATTATCATCCATTCGGTTTTCCGCTTGATCGTTGTCCATGGGCCATCACCTTCCGTCGGAATGTTGAGGTGTTGGACGCTCCACGTGCAGGCGACTATAGTTGTCAGGCAATTGCTGATAATGGCCAAAGTGCCGCGGTAGCAGCCCCCAGGCTGCCAGCCTACTGCCTCGTCACCCGAAATCTGTTGTGAAGTGCAGTCTCCAGCAGCCACCAACATAGGTATGGACGCCGTCACCAATAAGAAATGTTTAAACATCGGTTCAAGAGGCCCTGTTGTTCCGAAAAATAAATGGATTTGTTTTGTTTTGAAGTTGCAGAACAATCTGTGGAGGGTGCGGAGTAGTATACGTCTGAAAGACTGCTTTTCATCGGAGAGGATCAGGCTGAAAATAAGCGCTTCCAGCTGCCTTCTGACTTGCTGTGCATCGTCTTTGGTGCAGGTCTCAACAGAAGCTGAAAACCCCCAGCCACAGGCCATTGCCATAAACCAGTGCGCGTTATCACTGGTCAGGCTGATGCACTCTCCTAATCCCTCTATGCCCCTAATTTGTGCAATTCCCCTCGTCGCCCTATCAGCTGGTTCATCAACAAATACTTCCGATAACCTCGACCATTTTATTTTCTTGATTGTATAATGAAGGCCTTCTCAGGAAAGTTTTGAACCAAGGACTGTCCGATTGCAGTCCAGCATGGCCTTGTTAGTCAATGACGCCGCGGTGACCCATGGGTAGCCAAAACAGCTAAATTCAAGCCTGATTAACATATATATACGATAAATTCTTTTTCGGGAGGGACGATCTTTAGCTTCTTGAACGATTCTGAGTTTTTGATGTTTTGGTTTATTTTGTTTATTTTTGGAGCTTTATAGAGATCAGTGTTTTATAGAGTAAAATTATTGATTTTTCTTAGGGGCGAGTGGTGGGTCATCTAGGTATGGGATACCCTCGCTCTTAATACTAGACACGCCCTTTGGCCTCTGAAGCAACACAATTACTGTCTGCGCAGTAGACAGCTGCAGCGGTGTTCGGCTGTATGTGTCCTGAATGTCCACGCGGGCGCCCGCCCCGAGGAGCTGCTGCACGACGGCGTCGTGCCCGCGCTCGGCGGCCCCGTGCAGCGGCGTGCGGCCGTACGTGTCCTGAACGTTCACGAGGGCGCCCGCCTCGAGGAGCTGCTTCACGACCGCGTCGCGCCCTTGCTCGGCGGCCTCGTGCAGCGGCGTGCGGCCGTACGTGTCCCGAATGTCCACGCTTGCCCCCGCCTTAAGGAGCTGCTGCACCACGGCATTATGCCCCTGCTCGGCGGCTCCCATACAGCGGCGTCCGGCCCCGTGTGTCCTGAACATCCACGCGGGCCTCCGCCTCGAGGAGCTGCACGACGACGCTGCGCCCGTGCTCGGCGGCCCCATGTAATGGCGTCCGGCCGCGTATGTCCTGGACGTCCACACGGGCGCCCGCCTCGAGAAGCTGCACGACGACGCTGTGCCCGTACTGGCGGCCCCATGTAATGGCGTCCGGCCGCGTGTGTCCTGACGTCTGCGCGGACGCCCGCCTCGAGAAGCTGTACGACGACGTTGTGCCCACGCTCGGCGGCCCTATGCAGCGGCGTCTGGCCGAGCTTGTCCTGAACGTCTGCGCGGGCGCCCGCCCCGAGGAGCTGCTTCACGACGACGTCGTGCCCGCGCTCGGCGGCCCAGTGCAACGGCGTCGGACCTTTATGATCTCCCGCGTTGATGTCAGCGGCAGAGAACTTTTCTATCAACAGTGACGCCTGAGCTTTATGCTTATATTCGATGTTGTTGTTGCTCAGCAGAAGCATCGCCACTGCATAGTGCCCATTTACTGCCGCCACATGTAATGCTGTGCAATCATCCTTGTCTGTTGCCGTAACGTCAGCGTTCTTACCCATGAGCATTTTCATCATCTCCTGTAGCCGTAACGAGCTGCCCAGTGTAACGCCGTCCACCCTTTTTATCGCACAATGTAATGTCGGCGCCCTTCGTAAGGAGAATCTGCGCTATGTCTGTATTCTCATTTCTTGCCGCGTAGTGTAGTGGCGTTCGTCCATAAGAGTCAGCCAAGGAGATAATTTCGATTCTGAACACAGCAGCCCTAACATCGTACGGCTGCCCCCATCCAGTGCCTCGTGAAGAGCGGTTCGACCGTCTTTATCGTGTACCTCTTTTTTCTCCTTGTATTGCGCATCTTTTAGGAAGACCTCTACCGTTTTTTCGTCGTTGAGTAGCACCGCGTAGTGTATCGCTGGCTTCCCTAGCCAATCCAGGCTCGTGATGTCGATATTGTGGCCGCTGAGTAGTGTCTCCACCTCAGCGGTGTCTCTATTGATCGTGGCCCAGTGAACCAGCGTTCTGCCGTATCTGGCTTTGTCGTTGATATTACCTTCATACTTGCAATGGAGAGGAAGTTCTGCCACCGGGCTGTTTTCCTCACCACCACTAGCCTCTTGTATTCCATCCGTGGCGGTGTTGCTGCGTGCTTTGCGTTTCCAAATACGGGGCATGATTAAACCAAAGTATAAGCGAGAATTACTGAACAGTATTTGGGTGTGACGAAAGATGTTTCGAAGTAACTGAGAGAAGTGTGATATAAGCGCGAACGTCACAATCATATGCCACATATTTGCCAGCCCTGATACATGCCATTTTCCAGCCGCAGGGACTTTCAAATTGATGCCCAAGTGCCTGATCTTACCCGGCTTGCGGTGCCGGTGTTGCCAGTCCCCTTCCCCCACAACCAGAATCAGCCAGAGTGCCGTCTGATGTGCGGTGACTGATGCCCAACATAAAGGATGGGTGGAGTATGCAATGAATGGTGGCCACTGTGCAGTATCAGTACAGTTTCCTCACCGAAGTGCAGATCCATGGGTCACACACGTTCTTCTTCCAGCTCCCCACAGTAAAGATCCAGTACTTAGCCGGCAGCAGTATGAGTGGTTAGTTCCTGACGTTGTTCCCAATTCTATCTACTGTTCGTGTCACCATGGAGTTCGAAGAGTTCGGAGGACTGAAACATTCCAACCCCACGATCGAGAAAGCTGGGTGGTGCGATTGCGATTCAAGCAGAACGGTTCGTTGCTCGAGACTTTGATAGCTGTCTGGTCTGACCATGGCTGCTAGAGGAAGTACGGTTTGGAACGGGTTTCTACCTCAACGTCCCTGCATCAAAGTGGTACATTATTTTAACCGCAGCACACAATCTCGTCGACGAAGACGTAATCCTCAGAGGACCTCCACGTGGAGCGGCGTGGGCAAGCAAGCATCCCACCGGAACGTCTTATCACCAAATTTTGTCCTGATTACCAGCCCTCCAGTATCAAGGGTCAGCCAACGAGAAGCACTGCTAATATTGACTACGGAGTGATTCTCACAGAAAAACACTTGAATTCACCCAATATCGGATTTGGCTTTGCGCTCAAACTCAGCCAGAACGACCTTTGCGGTAAGCAGCTCGAGCTCAGCGGGTGCTCGCTTAGAAAGGAGGTGCTATACGAGACTCAGACACATACGCAACTAAGTGGGACGTGCTTAAATGCCGAGGAAGGATACCTGGCGTACCAAATTAGCACGACTGCAGGACTGAGCGGCTCTCCCGTTTACATGCCCTACAAAGGCTTCGAAACTGTCGTAGCAATACAGTACGTCAATCACCAAAACTCTCCGCTCTCTCGCGACGGCCTGACAAATGTAGTAACAATGGCCCGACGGACAAGGAAAAAGAAAGCAAGGAGCCTGACTGAGCTGCAAGACCATGGAGCATATTTTTGAATGGGCTGAGCTATTGGCCCGGCACAAAGCTCTCAGAGCTAGAGAGAGCCCGGACAACCGCCCCTTTTATCTCCAATTTCTACCTTATGAGGAATTCGCGTCGGTTCATTGCACTAGACAAGGTCTGGACATTCCTTGACGTCTTCCAGCGTACGCAGCCCCTTCCTCGAGTAAATTCAACATGTGGTGGGTGTTCGCGTCCATCCTGTGTCTGCTACCGAACCGATGCAGCGCTGGGTACTATGGGATATTGTCAAAAATGGTGTCATATTAACTGAGTCTCTGCAAGATTATTGTTTTGCACGCCTGTTAACAATACCGTCTATCCCTGAGTCTTCAATATAGCACTACCCGATCCCGCTACGGCTAGTGGACCACCAAACGGCCTCGCTATGTTGTGCATGGATGCCAATTGCATCACAATTCTGACCAGGAGAGGGGGATTTAAATGGATCGGGATTGTCATTTTCAAGATACTTCAAGGGTCGTAAACAGAGGAATAGCGTCAGTTTCCTACCGCTCTTGTTTGCTAGCTTATGAAATGGAACTAACTCAATGTAGTACAACCAGTTTTTAGAATAGATTTACTTCATTTAACGTTGTCAGACTGTGGTTTGTGTATGGTGTGATTTAGGTACCATTTGTTATCTGGTTGACACTTTGGCCTGTAGCAGCATCATGACTAGATCCTGAGGCGCACAGCTATTGGTGGGTTTTGGTTTTCATCATTTTCCTTACGCTCGGCCTCTGCCGCTCTAGACGAGCGGCGCCTATAGCTCCTGGACAACTATTAGCAACCAAACTCTGCCACAGGGTCAAATGTAACTTCGTGTCCTAGTACACATGGATATACTCCACCATAATCGGAAATGTCGGTACGGCAGATGCCTGTCGGAACCATTTACACGAGAAACTCATCTTCCTGCGGTTCGCGGGCAAGAAGATCCTCCCACACCCACTCGCGGTCTGAGTAGGCCACGATGCCGCTACATTTGACTGTATACTAAGGCGCCATGAGAAATGACTTTTCGTTTCAATACAGAATGAATGGCCAAACAAACCACATCCACACGACCAACATGCATGAACTGTGAGTTTAATCGCCGGCGAGCATGCATGCTCTGACTCTTGGTTCATATTTGGAATAAAGCAATAACCTAACATGTACGGCCATAGCCGAGTGACAAATCTGATCCCGTCAAGATCTTTCCCACAGTCTAATGCCTCTCGAAATTGGGCAACCATTGCTGGTTTTTCGGTGTAATGTGCCTCTGTTTTTGGTGGCATTTCGACCGACTGCCCCACCGCTTGGCCACCGTTTGGGCTTGCTAATTTCTATCGTTGCCATAATAAACGGAGACAAAACGGTAACGTACACCTTTAATTTTAGAAGCCGACGTCGCTCTGAGGTGTCTATCACCACCTCTACTCCGCTAATTCCACACCTGGCTGGCCAAGGATTCAAGAGGCTGCTTACGTCTCAGGGTCATAAAACTACCTTCGCCAGAAGCAACACGGTCGGCTGCATGTCGGCCTTGAAGAGGAGCCTTTCCACAGCAATTGTATCCGTAACACGACCTAATGCCTTCGCCATCACACGTGAGATCAAGTCTTGAATGCATCGCGTATGCCAGAGATACGGCTGGCCTGGCCGCCCAATCCAAGGCTTGACGCCTCCTCCTCCGCCTCCTTCGCTAATGACCTGGTCACCAGAAACAGCTCCCAGGGATACATCATCGAACTGCTTGGTGTAAGGCGGGGAAGCAGGATGCAGTTACAAGCCATAACGGAAGCTGAATTGCCTTACAAAGCCTACTGGCTGATAGCCCCATAAAGCCACCGTCAGGCAAGAAATCCACAGTGTTCCAACCGCAAATTGGCCTTGCCAGAGCACTCGCGTCGAGACAGGGTGGCCTGGTGCCGTTAGAAGCGGTGAATTCGGCGGCGACGATGAGCGACGGCGGCGTCGTACCGTGCCACCATGTACGCCGCATGCGATCCGGAAGCGTTGCATCCACGTCGATGATGCCAGTAGCGACCACCTGAACTCTCAAAAAGCCCGCCGTAGCTTGCGGCATATCACACTGGCTGCAGCAAAGGGCCGCACAGAAGTCGTCCGAACACTACTTCAGGATAGCAATGTCCTAGTCAACGGCCTGAGGGGTACGGGCCGCGGCAAGCCTCTATTTAAAGCCTGCCATCCGGGAAAAGAAGAAGTTATGAAGGTGCGTCTTGCACACGACGACATTGGTGTCAACATAACGGACCGACGGGGACGGACGGTAAGATGTTGCTGCCTATTACGGTTCTGCGTCTATCACAGAACTATTGCTTAACGATGGAAGAGTTTCGATTCCTCTGCATTGGCATCGCTTTCGCTAGCTGTTGCGAAGGGACTATTTGATGTTATCAAAGTTATGCACGCTCATGGCATCTACCTAAGTGCCTCTGATGCCGAGCTGGCCAATTGGCTTGGCGGGTTTGCACCTCAAGATTCGCCCCTGGGGAACGCGGCCGGCCAAAGGTTTCACGGAAGTATTATGCTATCACACGCCGCAGCGCGTGGGAACGTGACAATGGTAAATCGATTCCTGCAACCGGCCGAGGATAGGCGACGTAGAGAAGCATTGCTGTTTGCTGCCGCTTATGGACATATCGGGGTCGTTAGGTTGCTATTGAGTATGTAAGCCCTGACTTCCGAACCAGGGAAATCGAACGCTGGAATGGTACGCTCTGCGGTCGGGGCACTTTTCTATCGTCGGGCTATTGAAGAGGGGAACCTGACGCTGGACAGCGAGCGGGGCGGGCAGTATGTGCTGGAGTGGTGGTGATGCTATAAGGGAAGGGGGGAGCAAAGAAATCCTATTATAATAGATAGTTAACTAGCTAACTTAAGATCCTCTTTATTTCCTTTCTTAATCCAGTTTTGGTGCCTAACTGATTAGAGGTTTTAGATTCCTCAGCCTAGAGCTAATATCCCACATTCAGCTCCATTGCCATCAGTAAATCATATCGTAACATGTTCGTTCTTAACTGCATAGAAAAGGGCCGTCTTTCCCTCTCTGGTAGGTATATCCATTATCTGCGCCATGTTCAAGGAGTGCTTGAACAAAGAGTCTGTGACTCCTCTCGCGGCTGCATGATGAAGTGCATAAAACCCAGTTCGCAGATATTAGCGTTGACATTGGCGGCATCACCCTGGCAAAGAACTGGCACCATGCAAGCATGCGCGTGGTCAGCAGCAATATGAAGGGAGTATTCTGCTGTTACACTTGTCGCCCGCACTTGCGCCGAGCGAGATCAGTGTGGCTGCCACAATCGGGTGACCAAACTTGGCCGCCATATGAAGCGGGGTCATACCACTGGCGCATCGCGAATGGACAGATGCCCTCGACCAAGCAGCAGATTCACAACATCTATATTCCCACACTCGGCAGCTGTATGCAAATACACTGAGTCCTACAGTGTTGATAGCGCAGACGTCGCAGCTCAGATTAATCAATTGCTCGCAATGTGCAATTGACTCCCGCCGAACGGTTAGCGGAAAAGTGGTACAGCCCCGGAATCATCTTTAGTGCGATGACCGCCCATGCTCGACAAGAATTCTGGGTGCTTTGCCGAATCGCCCACTTGCAGCCCAATGTAGCGGCGTTCCGCCGTGAGGGTCTCTGGCGTTTGGGTCTGAGCCATGACGAAGCAGCACATTCAGGATGTCGCACTGCTTTAGACGCAGCGTGGTGGATTGCAGCTATTCCTCTCGCGCCTGGGCTTATATTAACTTGTGAGCCATTTTTCAGCAGCAGGAGTAGGAGCTCCATGTTGCGGTTGTCAGCAGCGGCAGCAAGCATGTTAAAACTGTCAACAGCTTGATATTAACTGCAGATAGAACTGACTCAACAATATCTGTAGTTGCTCTCTTCGCGGCGTTCAGGCATAATATATTTCTTACCAGCCTCATCCAGATGAGGCTAAGTGCTGCCAGCATATTGAGAAGTCCATAAGTGATGATGTCGCCGCGCAGCTGTACTAATTATCAAATGACGCATTGTTGAACAATATCACACATGTATGTTGCTGCGTTCAGAGCATATGCCTTGACCCCGACCCTTCAGCGCTTATCTGGTCGGCGTCTGCCCTCTCTTAAGCAGCGTTTGACAAAGCTAGGACATCGTCTCTGTGCGGCATATCAAGGGTGTTAATCCTGGAGTAGCTTGGCAGATTTGACACTATAATTCAAGATCAAGCAGCTGACGGATCGTTTCGAGACTTCCGTATTGTGCCGCGCGATGGAGGGCTGTCTCTGCCATAGCAGTCTAGCAAGTCAGTTCTCGCGTTCCAACATGATAGAGCCGTAATAACTGCATTGCGGTTATGACAGGACGCTAAGTGCAGAGGAGACGAGCCTGCATTATCAAGAGCATTGACATCTCCCCGGCCAAAAGCTGAACAATGTCAGGATGTCCTGCCATGGCTGCGGATGTCACTGAGTAAA